>JANPWX010017741.1:0-21828 GCA_024734555.1 Trochalopteron elliotii
TTGACCACCCAAGGTCCTCAATGCAGACCCTTTCACCTATTAAGAAAAGAACACCTGAAGCCATGAAGAAGAATGAAGAAGAAGGTGAAGAAGACGGGCTTTAAACCCTCCATTTTGCTTCTCATATATTACTATAAACTAAAATCTCAAAATCTAAGTTTCTAAAATTCCAACAGTGCCCCACGAGCACAGCCTGTCACCCACATCAGCCACGAGCTGCTTCTCTCTCCGAGCCATTTCCAGTAATCAAAAAGCCTCTCTGCTTCCTAAATTGCCTCTAACGAGATGGATTTACATTTCCATGGGAGAGGTAATTCCCCAAACGAACGGGGGCTTAAAATAATTTCTTATTTTAGGATGCCAAGCTGGTGTTAACCTTATAATCATTTTCTCTAGGAAATCATTGCAGAATTTACATACTCCTCTGTCTCTGTGCTGCTGCACCCTCTGTATAAATCACACCTAATTACTTGGAGAGGGAGATCTGACCTGTCTGTTTAGTCTTTCTTCTCAATTACCCCTGCAATTACAGCCAATGGAGTGGAGCAGCACTTCCCTAAGCCACACTGTGCCACGTGCCCAGGGGCTGGCAGCATTTCCCCCTCCCAGAAAAGCCAGGAGAGCTCCCACCCCACTGGGGTGGGAAACAGCTCCAGCTCTGATGGGTTTGTTGGGAAGAGCTCAGAGAGCTGTGACTCCACAGTAATGCAGGAAGGGCTTTGATAAAGTTCATGTTGGCTTTTAAGCACCAAAATTCCTCTCTGGGGTGACCCTGTGGTGTCTCTGGTCAGAGGTGACAAAGCAGAGCTGCCTTGGTGACTCTGGGGATGAGCTGAGCCAGGACTGCAGGGATCAGTGATGGGGGTTCCCCAGTAACAACAGAATCCAGACTGGTTTGGGTGGGAAGGGACCTCAAAGCCCATCCAGGGACACCTCCCACTGTCCCAGGCTGCTCCAAGCCCCAATGTCCACCCTGCCCTTGGGCACTGCCAGAGATCCAGGGGCAGCCACAGCAAATCTGGGAATTCCAGCCCAGCCCTTCCCCACCCTCCCAGGGAACAATTCCTGCCCAAAATCCCATCCAGCCCTGCCTTCCTTCAGCTGAAGGTCATAAATGAATGTTTCACTCCTGAATTCCCCATAACTGTGCCTGTTTTAGTCTCTGTGTGTCACCTGCCTGCTCTCAAGTCCCTTTTCCAGCACACCCAGTTATCTGAGGCTGCTGATTAGTTGCTGACAAGAAAATGAGAACTTTATGTCTGTTATCAAGGAAATGACAGGCACGGTTTGAGAGCTGCAGTCATATTTTTCCAGAACATATTTCCAGTATATATTTCAAAGATCTATAGAATGTACGTGGGAATTGTTCGTCCTTCAATCCCATTTCTAATATTAGTAAAACTGTCAAGTCTCATTAGCTGCAGGTTAATTCAGCCTTTCACAGGTGATTAAAATACAGGCACTGTGGAGCAGATGTCACCTTTTCTTCGGGTTCTGACAAAAGGGGAGAAAAAGCAACAGCACTGAGCTGCTCATTTCAGAGATTTCTGACACTTCCAGACACCTCAGCAGAGGGGAAGCACCAGGGACAAGGAGAGTTTCAGCTGGAAGGTGACATCCAGGGACAGCCACACTGTGGGACAGGACACCTGGACACACTGAGTCACAGAATTTGGGTTGGAAAAGACCTTTAGGGTGATGGAGTCCAACCATTCCCAGCACTGCCCAAGGCCACCACTGCCCCGTGTCCCCAAGTGCCACATCCCCAGGGCTTTGAAATCCCTCCAGGGATGGGGACTCCATCCCTGCTCCATCCCTGGGCTGGGCAGCCCTCTCTGAGAAGGAATTTTTTCTCAATATCCACCTGACCTTCCCCCTGGCACAGCCTGAGCTGTTCCCTCTTGTCCTGTCCCTTGTCACCAACCCCCAGCTGGCCACAACCTCTTCAGACTCCCCCAGCCAGGAGTGATCACTCTGGACAGCAAAGGGGGAAAGGTCTGGGTATCCTCAGGTATTTTTCTCGAGTCACCCAAGTGTTTTGAAGTGAAGCTGGAAATGCTGTGGGGCAGGACCACAACCCTCAGAAAATTCTGGATATTCTTGTCTGGAGACAAGAGCTGTGAGGACGTTGCTGTCACTGCCCTGAAGGGAACTTTTCCTTCTCCAGTGCCTGGGGGGATTTCAGAGCTGGTGTAGGGGATTTCAGAGCTGGTGTAGGGGATTTCAGAGCTGGTGTAGGGGATTTCTGACCTGGTGTAGGGAATTTCAGAGCTGGTGTTGGGGATTTCAGAGCTGGTGTTGAGGATTTCTGACCTGGTGTAGGGAATTTCAGAGCTGGTGTTGGGGATTTCTGACCTGGTGTAGGGGATTTCTGACCTGGTGTAGGAGATTTCAGATTTCAGACCTGGTGTAGGGGATTTCTGACCTGGTGTAGGNTAGGGGATTTCTGACCTGGTGTAGGGGATTTCTGACCTGGTGTTGGGGATTTCAGAGCTGGTGTAGGGGATTTCTGACCTGGTATAGGGGATTTCAGAGCTGGTGTAGGGGATTTCTGACCTGGTGTAGGGAATTTCAGAGCTGGTGTAGGAGATTTCAGATTTCAGAGCTGGTGTAGGGGATTCTGACCTGGTATAGGGAATTTCAGAGCTGGTGTAGGGAATTTCAGAGCTGGTGTAGGGGATTTCTGACCTGGTGTAGGAGATTTCAGATTTCAGAGCTGGTGTAGGGGATTCTGACCTGGTGTAGGGGATTTCTGACCTGGTGTAGGAGATTTCAGATTTCAGAGCTGGTGTTGAGGGATTTCAGAGCTGGTGTTGGGGATTTCTGACCTGTTATTGGGGGATTTCCTGGGAGGCATCACCCCAGGACCTCCCTCCAGCCAGGCTGTGTGCTTTCCTCTGTCTTGACCTTTGTTTTATGTCCTGTAGCATCCCACAAATTCCCCACGAAGGTGGGAGCAGGGCCAGGCCGTGTTCCCTGAGCTTTTCCAGCCCCAGGAGCTGGCAGTGATTTGGGCTCTTGGAGTGAGATTTGCTGTAAGATGTGTGTAAAACCCTTCATGCTCCAAAGTGTTCCCCACACTGCACTGAGATTTACAGCCAAGAGCAGCCAGAGGTGACTCTGCCCTGAGGAAAAGCTTCCCCTGCAAACAACCTGGGTTTTTAATGTGAAAATTTTATATTCTTTTCACCTATTACTGAATTGTGTTGATAATAATAAATTAGAAAATATATTGAAGCCCTTAAGGAATTTATTCTCCTGATTCCAGGAGAAATAAAGAAGAATCAAGCACTTAAACACCTTTAACACCCATATTTATTCCCTAAAATAGGATGTGACCTAAACAAAGGAGAACACTCATGTCCCCGCAGCATTGGCTGTGGATTGCAACTAATTTAAATTAAATTTAAACTTGCATCTTGTAATGAAAATTTAAATGTTCTCAGCTTGTTTTTCAAGGCACTGAGCTCCAGAGCAGTTATTGATGATGGGCAATGTTATAACAGTTTCCAGTGGGGCTGTCACCAAGAAAATGCCCATGTCTTGTTGCACTGACTACAAAGAAAAGGTTTATTTATGAGTCAAACCCCAGCATTTATATTTTTTGTCTCTTGCACGCATTGCTGGGAGTGTAAATATCAGCCTTGCTTTGCTCTGCTAATAAAGACAAATTAGGTACATGCAAAGAGCAGCCACAGAAACCAGAGAACAGCACAGACACAATGTTACAGAATGAGGAATGTTGGTTTCCCATCTTGGTGTGTTTTTTACACCACACTGACAGGAGGTTGTGTCCAAAGAGCTCAGAGCCTTGCTCTGCTCAGATCACAGGGAAAAAGAGCTTCAGCTGTGCTGGGATTTCCTTCTGGAGGGGATGGTCCTGTCCTGGTCCCAGGGATGGGAGCTGGCTCTGTCCTTGGGAGGATGTTGGAGATGTGGAGGGAGAAGGATCCAGGGAAAAACCTCAGAGCCCCTGGCAGGGCCTAAAGGGGCTCCAGGAGAGCTGGAGAGGGGCTGGGGACAAGGGATGGAGGGACAGGACACAGGGAATGGCTTCCCACTGCCAGAGGGCAGGGCTGGATGGGATCTGGGGCAGGAATTGTTCCCTGGGATGGAATTCCCAGATTTGCTGTGGCTGCCCCTGGATCCCTGGCAGTGCCCAAGGCCAGGTTGGACACTGGGGCTTGGAGCAGCCTGGGACAGTGGGAGGTGTCCCTGCCCATGGAACAGGGAGGATCTTTAAGGTCCTTCCCAACCCAGATCATTCTGTGTCTCTTTTGAAACTCTGCTTCCTCTTCCTTCCCTAATCTCCCAAAGTCTGGTTGTTGCCATTTGTATTTTAGTTCAAGCACTGTTGGAAATGAAGCAGAGCTCTGCAGAGGAGCACTCTGGTGTGGTGGGCAGGGCTGCAGCTCTGGGGCTGAGCAGGACATCAGCATTTCCACCCTGGGCTCAAAGGTGATGACCCTGCCTGAGCTTCCTTCAGATTTGTGCACAGAGACACTGAAAAGACAAAAATAGAAGAAATGATAAAATGTGGATGAGTTGAGGGCAAAGGCCTGGGCTGGACAGGGGTGAGATGAGGCTGATGCCAAGAACAGGCTGCTGCAGGAGGAAAAGGGCTCAGGCTGGCTGCAGGGGCAGAGAAGGGAGATGCTGATGAGATAGAGACAGCAGCTCAGTGTGGGGGTGCCCAGGATCTGGGGGACGATTCTGGGGGGGCAAAGGGGGTTCCAGTCCTGCAGCTGGAAAATCCTGAAGGTTTTCAGAGAGGAGGAACTGAGCATGGCACAGGCTGAGGGTGGAGCAGAGCTTGGAGGGCTCTGGACCTTGGTGAAGGCTGAGAGAGATGGTTCATAAAGAGCAGCAGGAACTCTTGTTATTTCTAGTCCCATATCTATTTCTAGTCTCATATTTCTAGATTATTTCTAGTCCCATATCTTTGCCTGAGAGCCCCTTAATTTCAATGTGATAATTCAGGGGGAGGGGGTTTATATTTTCCATTTTCAAGGAGGCTCCTGCCTTCCTTAGCAGACACCCGTCTTTCCAAGCCAAGACAATCACACATCCTCTTGGGTTTGGGATGAAGTTCCTCTCCTCTCTGGCTCCCCTTCCTCCCCCAAACCACACACAGGCTTTAGGAGAGCCAGAATTAAAGCTGGCAGATGTCAAATTGCTGTGGCAGTGAGAGGAGCATTTCTCAGCTCATAAATTGGTTTATGACTTTTCATGTAGCAGTCGGAGTAAAATAAATTTATGGACTCAAGAACAGCTTTTTAATGGAAGAGCAATGGAGCTGAGGCAGAAGTTCTTGGCACAGAGTGTCTGGAGGATAACCAGGACCTGACTGGACAAGGCTCTAACACTGGCCAGGCAGTGAGCAGGACTTGGGGCTAAATGTCCAATCTGTGACCTTTTCATGGATTTTGATTGGGTTTATGGATTTTCATAATGCTATTTCATTAATTATCAAAGCATACCTGCCTGTAAGAAACATGCCACGAGAATTCAAGTGGGAAACCCTTCCAGGACAATATTAGAGAGACAAGGACTGGATTCTTTTGGGTCTGCAGGAACTGCTTCACATTTGATGGAGCCTTTGCCATGGCAGGGTCAGTCCCTGGAGGTGACAGAGCACAGGGGGAAGTGAGTGGACTGAAACTGGGACCAGCACAGGACTGAAACTGGAACCAGCATGGGAATGAAACTGGAACCAGCACAGGACTGAAACTGGGACCAGCATGGGACTGAAAATGGGACCAGCACAGGACTGAAATTGGGACCAGCATGGGAATGAAACTGGGCCCATCATGGGAATGAAACTGGGACCAGCATGGGACTGAAACTGGAACCAGCACAGGACTGAAGATGGGCCCAGCATGGGAATGAAACTGGGACCAGCACAGGACTGAAACTGGGACCAGCACAGGACTGAAAATGGGACCAGCATGGGAATGAAACTGGAACCAGCATGGGAATGAAACTGGGACCAGCATGGGACTGAAAATGGGACCAGCACAGGACTGAAACTGGGACCAGCATGGGAATGAAACTGGGCCCACCACAGGGACTCCCTGTTTTTCACAGCCTTCTCAGAGGAAGCTTTGGCTGCTCCCAAGGGCGTTTCCTTCCCACCCTTTGCAGACCAGAGCTGGATCTCTGTATCTGAAGCCAGGCCTTGGGCCACGTCTGTGAGCAGCAGGTCCCTCTGAGAGCACTCTGAGAGTCAGAGAGAGGAGCAGATCCAACACATTGCCAAGAGGAAATGCACAAATGGGAATTGTATTATTTGGTCACCCAGAGCAGCTGTGGCTGCCCCTGGATCCCTGGAAGTGTCCCAGACCAGGCTGGACATTTGGGCTTGGAGCAGATGGTGGAAGATGTCCCTGCCCATGGAACTGGATGGGCTTAAGGTCTCTTTCAGCCCAAACCATTCCATGATTCCGTGACAATGAAGATTCCTAACCCACAGGCCTGGCTGGAGCAAGGTTTTCCCTGACATTTCGGGAGCTGGGAATCAAAGCTGGAGGGAATATCTGCTTGCAAAGGCAGCTCCTCCTCATGTCTCCTCTGCATCAGCATCTGCCACACCACTGCAGGTGTGGTTTGGGTGCTCAGTTACTCAAAGCTGAGGAATAATGGGATTTCTGCAATTCCAAACCCCAAAGACATATGCTTTGGTGATGAAAGATCTGTCCAGACAAATGTGGCTCCTGATAATTAAATATGCCCTTCCATCAAGCTGGGAAAGACATGGAGCAAAGATTTAGGGGCAGCAGAGGGAATCTAAAATTAGATCTGCGCCATAAGCTGCATTACTTAGGGAAAGCAGAATTTATTTGCTCCAGTTGTGGAGTCACTAATATTCCCAGAGAGAGACTTTCTCTTGCAATACATTGAGGAGATGGATCATGTTTTAAGCCTTCCAGGGTGTTTGGTGCAAGATGCTTTGTTGGGGAAAGGCAAATATCTCAAAATAGGGAAATCACCCCATCCTGGAGTTATTCATGTTGAACACAGAAATTACAGAACCACTGAGGCTGGAAAAGCCAAGCACTGCTTTTCTCTCTGGATATCTGTCTTCCCTTGCCCAAAACATGAATTTTTCCCCTTCCCCTGTGTCATGTGAGCACTCTGGGTGAACCCCAGAGAACTTTCCTTGGTGTGAGACCCTGGAGGTGACAGGTATCAGGAAACAGAGCTGAACTCAGGGATTTATTCCTCACCTGATGGTGCAGATCCTCCTTGGGGATCAGTGCTGGCACCAAGGCCATGCCCAGCTGCCTTGGCAGGGATGTGGTGCCCTGCAGATCCCACAGCCCCAGGCAGGGCAGGGAATCCAGCAGGATTCCAATCCTATGGGTTTCTGTGCAGCAGCCAGGGCAGTAAATCTCCACTGGCTAATAATCCCAGCAGGGTTTAATTTCCCCTGTCTGCCCAGAACTCTTCCTGCCTGAAAAGTGGCAGATATTGGAGCACTACCAGCACAGGCAGCCCCACTCTGAAGGCTGTTTCACATCCTTGGCTGCCCAGTGCTCTGTTCTCTGCCAGTCCCTTTGTGGCTGGGATGGGTGAAGGTTGGCACTGGCCCAGGATTTCCCCAGCTGGGGAAAAGGAGTTATCTCACAGATGATTTTGCAGCCTTTTACAGACAACTTAACTTGGGGCTAAACATCCCATCTGTGACCTTTTCACGGTTTTGATTGGGTTTATGGATTTTCATAATGCTATTTCAGTAATTATCAAAACATACCTGCCTGTAACAGCACAAGAATTCAAGTGGGAAACCCTTCCAGGAAAATATTAGAAAGACAAGGACTGGATTATTTAGTCTGCAGGAACTGCTTCACATTTGATGGAGCCTTTGCCATGGCAGGGTCAGTCCCTGGAGGTGACAGAGCACAGGGGGAAGTGAGGGGACAGAAACTGGGACCAGCACAGGACTGAAATTGGGACCAGCATGGGAATGAAACTGGGACCACAAAGGGACTGAAACTGGGACCACCATGGGACTGAAAATGGGACCAGCATGGGAATGAAACTGGGACCATCATGGGACTGAAACTGGGACCAGCACAGGACTGAAATTGGGACCAGCATGGGACTGAAACTGGGACCAGCATGGGACTGAAAATGGGCCCATCATGGGAATGAAACTGGGACCAGCACAGGACTGAAACTGGAACCAGCACAGGACTGAAGATGGGCCCTGCATGTGACTGAAAATGGGCCCAGCACAAGACTGAAACTGGACCCATCATGGGACTGAAACTGGGACCAGCATGGGACTGAAACTGGGACCAGCATGGGACTGAAATTGGACCCACCATGGGACTGAAACTGGGACCACCATGGGACTGAAACTGGGCCCACCATGGGACTTGGCTCTCCTTGCTGCAAGCAAAGTAAACAGGAAATCTGGAGAAGAGAGAAAGTGCCTTCAGAGCTCTCAGTGTGACAGAAAAACACGATGGTACTTTCTGGAATGAAAGCCCCCAGTCCTGGCTCCATAGTTAATTAATTAAAGGTGATTAGTATTTACTCTGCCATCAAGGCACCAGGGAAAGCCAGTGGGTGTCTGTGGTCCTATTGACAGATCCCAGCTCATCGACCTTTCCCTCCCCACAAGGATTTTCCTTCAAGATCTCCCCTTTTACCAGGAAATTTTAAGCAAAGGATGAAACTGAGCTTGTCTGAGCTTCACTGGACTTGCTGAGAGAATAAGGCTTTGAGAACAAGAGAAATCTCTGGAAATTAATTGGTTTTTCCCCTAAAGTGCCTCGGATCAATCCAGCTTTCCCAGCTGCTTGGGAGTCAATAGGAGCAGATAGCAAATCCCTGCTCTTCAGCTGGGGTTTAATGCAGGTTTCCCCTCCCATCCAGATTTTCTTCCTCTCACTCACTCCATGTTCTAACACATGTAATATATTAAAAATTAATGTATTAATTCCAATTTTCTCCCAAGCTTCCTCTGAATCAGGCAAAATTTAGCTCCTGGGACAAACCGACAGATCTCAGGAGCCAACACAGAAAATTACTTGTAAGAAATAATCAACTTGGGGGATTCCTTTAAAAATGATTTAGTCGTATCAGTGGATGCCATGGCTTGACTAACCTAAATAGCTTGCCTATTATTTTTTAAATTTAAATGTGCCTTCAAGGCTTTTAAATACACGCAATCATTTAATTTAATCCCTGGAAGGTATTTCCCCCTTGGAGGTTTTTGTTTCCCTGTTCAAAGCAGGAGCTAAAATCTTTAATGGTTGAGTCTGAGCAAACAGAAACATTGCACCTGATCCTGAAAAAAGCTGTGTTCACTAATCAAACAATTAGTTGGAAGAAAAAAATTCCAATGCTCTACATTTCAACCAGCAGCAATTTTTGGAAATATTTCCCCATGGAGAATTAAGTAAAGGTAAAACCCTTCCCTGAATTGCCCCCTTGGGAATTGCTGCTTTGAGCTCAGTCTTGGGAACAAACAGAGGGAATCCTGCAGGGGTTAAACCTCACTTTAACCATAAATCCAGAACAAGAGAGCTTTTGGCCACAGGTACAAGCCAGGCTTTGCTTTGCTCAATAAATTTGGTGTTCTCTGCTCTGCTGAGGCTTTGCCAGAGAGAAGGGAAAGGGGGAAATACAGAAAAAAAGGAAATGAAAACAAGCAGGAGAAAGGCACAAGGGAAATTGTTCATATTTCCCATATTTCACACTCAGCTCAGTAACTTACACAAAAAAACATCAATGTGTACATGGAGAATAATTATTTTACCCACCTCCTTCCTGCTGTTATCCCTGCACAAGGCAGAAATTACCTATTCCTGAGAAAATACGTTTTAATTCTGTCTCTTTTGTTTGAATCCTCATCCAATTCCTGCGAGCTCTGCTCTGTGCAAACATTAAATAACAATAATGGGGAGCACATTTGGAGAGCCCATGTAAAGCTGCTCATGCAGAAATCCTGCATTTTCCATCCTGCCAATGGATGGCAGGAAAAAGAGCTGCCAAATTTCACACCAGGCCCACTGGCACAGTGGCTAAAGCCCAGCTCGTGGAGAAAACCCCTGAGCTGTTTCAAGACAGTTTGTGAACAAAAGAATCAAAAATAGCTAATTTGGGGATTTCCATGGAATGATTCACCCAGCTCCTGCAGCACTTCAGCCTGCAGATTGTTCAGCTGACTTCAATACAATGTTTTTCTACTCAAAGGTCAGCCAATTTTCATAGGAAATTTTATTTTCTCCACCCTGTGCTGTGGATTTCAAAGTGACAATACCCCAGCAGAGGGAATTCAGGGGTTATTGCTGTTAAATTCCTTCTCACCAATGGAATCAGGGGCTCTCCTATGCCTGCTTTTCCTTAAAAAAAAAAAAAATTCAAATCATAGAATCCTTAAGGTTGGAAGAGACCTCAATATCAACAACTCCAACCTTTGACTGAATTCCTCTGTGCCCATTGGACCTTATCCCAAAGTGCCAAAATCAGGAAAAAAAACCATTATAACAGATTTCATTCCAAATTCCCCAAAACTACAGTTGTGTGACCTGGGGGATGTCAATATTCATATTCCTGGAGTAATTTTTTTAAAAACATTTCATTTTAAACAACTTTCAAAAGAAAGGGCTGCTCCATAAAGAAGCTTCTCTGGGGGCTTTCCTTATCTTTGCAATAAATTAGTTGAAAATTGATCCAGGAAACGCTCTAATCCAATATAAAAACAGTGTCCTAAAGATCTGAGGGGCTTCTTGTCATGGGTTTGTTGTCTTTACCTGTTCAGGTGTTGCAACCAAAGCTCCCAAGTCCTCGTTTAATAATATCCAGAGCTCTATCACCCATGATAATCTAGGAAACAGGGATGTGCTGACACTGTTTTATGCCACAATGACACAGACTCTGAGCTTCAGAAGGCTGAAAATGACTCTTTTATTTTTGGGATGTGTCTCCCTTTTATACTATTCCACACAGACCAATTTGATTGGTGACACAAAGACAAACCTCTTCACTCACACTGCTCAGAGCAGAGGGACAGCAAGAAGTCCCTCCTAGGGAAAGGAATGAAAACAAAGTTACAGTTACAAAAACATTTCTCCTGTTTACAGAAAATTCCCTGGGAAAAGAATTTCAGAAAACCAAAACACCTCAGGCACAAAGCCAGGGCTCCAAATTGCAGGGCTCAGAACATCAGGAGAGGCACAAGGAATGCTGCAGGAGAAACCAAGGCATGGCTGTGGCTGCTGGGACATCCCAAATCTTAAATCCCATCCCATTCCCATGGGCAGGAACACCTTCCACTGTCCCAGGCTGCTCCAAGCCCCAGTGTCCAACCTGGCCTTGGACACTTCCAGGGATCCAGGGGCTGCCACAGCTCCTGGATGTGTTTTAATTCCAGAATTCCCAGCACAGCCAGCAGGACAGGGACACTCAGCACATCGAGGACGTTCTGCCACAGCAGGAAAAGCCAAAGCCAAGCTGGAGATGATGGAAGGGAAGCATCAGGGCAGGAATTTCCTGGGCAGACACAAACCTGGGGATGGGATGATACAGAGGGAGGGGATGGAGAAATGGATCCAGCACCAAAGGGAGGGAGGGAGCTTTGGGAGGACAAATCAACCTCCTCCTGTTTTGACTTTGCTTTCAAAGCAGCCTGCTCTGAAGCTGACAATGGGGCTGGGAGCTCCTCAGCTCCGTCTCTAATGGCATCATGAATATGCATCTGCCGAGATTAAAGCAGCCCCTGGAATGTGATTATTTGAATCGTACTCAATTATCAATGCAATTATCAGCCAGACAAAACAAGGGGATTGTTATTCTGGGCGATCCTCTTGGAAATGAATGGGGGGAAACAAAAGGAAAGGCAAAAACCATCCTAACCTTCAAAAAGGAGCTCCCAACCCATCTCTTCCTCTCCTTCAACATTCATCTCCTCCGTGCAAGGTGAGGTCTGCTGTCCCCCAGCCCTCTGAGCTTTGTTTCTCTCAAAAACATCTCTCTTTTCCCTGCATTTCTACACTGGAGATATTCCTGGGCTGCCGGGATCCATTTTTAACCTGTAAAACCTCGTGTGCATTAGAACCCAGGACACCTGGCCCTGGGGTGGTGTCTCTAAGGTCACCTGTCTGGCCATGGTGTCACCTCCAATGTTCCCATGCTCTGGTGAAGCGGAGATGTCACCAACAAGGTGCTGAGACAGATTCCTTCCCAGGAGACCCAGGTTTTCAACCTATTCCTGCATCCCAAAATGAGCCTGAACAGGATCACACAGCATCTATTCCTTCATCCCAAAATGAACCTGAACAGGATCACACAGCATCTATTCCTTCATCCCAAAATGAACCTGAACAGGATCACAGGATCCTTGAGGTTTGAAAAGACCTTTAGGATCACCCAGTCCCCCAGGACACCGTGTCCCCAAGTGCCACATGCACAGGTCTCCAGGGATGGGGACTGCATTGACTGGTTCCATGTTTGACAATCTTTTCCATGGCATTTTTCCTACCTAAACCTCCCCTGGCACAGCCTGAGGCTGTCTTCCCTCAGTTCTCTGGGAGCAGAGCTTGACTCCATCCAGCTCCATCTCTTGAGGTCCCTGTGGTGGGGTCTGAGCTCCTTTCCCAGCAGAGAGTGGGAGGAAGGCAGAGCAGCAGAGTCAGGGTTTGGGATGGGAGCCCAGCTGTCTCCTTGAAGCTGAGTTATCCCAAATTTCCCCCCCTCGAGCAGGAATTATTTTTCTGTTGTGTCAGGGCCATCAAGAGCACAGAGACATGGAGCATTTTTGGTGTTTCCGTGGATCCCAATCTCCATTAACGCAGAGTAAAAGAATGTTGTAATAGGTCAGCTGAGACTCCATTTCCTTCATGTGGGAAAAAGCCAATTCTTTATTCACATCACTTATTTTATACAGTTTTCACAGACCTCATGTGCAACACCCATTGGCTGGGAGCTTTCTTCCTACTTCATTTACTGGTCAGAAGGTGATTAGTGTGTACATGCTAAGACTCAGGTTGTTTACATTTTTCCTTTATGGGTTCTTATGGAACAAATCTTATATTTTACACAGATACGTGTATTTTTCAACCCAAGAAAAGGTGGTTGTGTTAACAAACCTTTCATACCAAGATTGTTTTGGCATGGGAACCTGCAAATTACTTAGCAGCACTTAGAAGAGATGACAGGCCAGCTATTAATTTAATAGAGCAGGCCTGATTTTACGAGGCCTTTCTTTTATAATTCTACCTCTCTAGGACAAAGGGACATCCACAGGTGCTCTTCAAAGCCTTCTGGGCAGAGTGGGACACAGAAGGTGTTGGGAGACAACCAGGGGTGGAATTTCTGTGATCCAGGACAGGCTGTGCTCCCCTCCCACCTCACTGCAGGGCCTTTCATGCTCCCTGTGCAAGGGACACATTTCACTGGGGCTTTGAGTGAGGATGGAGCCCCAGCACGTTCAAGGAGGGAGCCATAAATCAGGACAGATGTGAGAGTTCTTTGTTAATGATGAAGGCATCAACTTAAGGCCTTGGGAAGTTGTCACAGTTTCGGACACACGAAGGACGAGGCAGACAGCAGAAGGTCAGGCAGGAAAAGCTTCTATTTTAATTTTCTGGCTCCATCTTTTGTACATTTTGATCAGAAGGCAAAAGATTGGCTACACAGGCTGCCACCTTTCTGATCTCATTGGTGAACATCACCATCTATCTTATTTCTCCTCCCAGAGGAGAAATATGTAAACGAAATAGGTAAGTTCTAAATATATACATGGTTTACATGAAGCTGGGTGAGAATCTCCACTACAAACTGCAAACGCTGAAAAGCAGGAAAATTCAGGGTGATGGGAAGTGGGATGTTAAGAAAAGAAACATCTCGTTGGGTTGGTGTCGCAATAGGACACGAAATAAAGATGTTTGACTCCAGTCAGGAGGCAGTAGAAATCAGAATTTATTTACAATTCATTCAGCCCTTTTATAACACGCTGTGCTAAAAGGACCATTATTATTAATGGACCTTTAATAATTCTATGTTATTGGTCCATAGGGCTGACACCTCTGCCATTGGCTCAGTAACAGAAATAGCAAAAATCACCTGTTGTTATGGGAAAGGAATATTGCCTACACAGGGTTGTTTTGGGAAAAACTGTTGAAAAGTTTCCTTTGGGAAGAGCTCAGCAATTCTCAGGCTCAGAAAATATGGAGCCCACAGGTTCTGGGGAGGAGAAGAGGATTATGGGTATGGTTATGCTAATCCAGCAATCCCTTATAAGGCAATGTTCTGAACTCTGGGTTTTGATTGGCTGGTAGCATACTCCATATGTGGTAATGGTTCCAGTCCTCGTTGCTCATTGGTTATTCCTATATAATTCCTATATAATGTCATGTTTTCCTCAGTTCCCTGTCCTTGAAGGAGCTCTGCAGTGCCACTGCCTCCATCACAGCACAGGGGCTCAAACCCCCCTCAGCGTCTGTCGCCACTGAAATTCCCACAGACTCCCCTTCCCATCAAAACAGCTGTAACTGAATTTATTCCCGTGATTTGCCTGAAGCAAAAGAAAAGACCAGGCTGCCATCAGCTGCAGCAACTTTTTAATGTATTTATTTAGTTATTTGATATGGAAAGAACAATAATAATAAAAAAAAAGGGAGATAAAAGCCTCGCGACATTAGCCATGGCAAGCTTATCAGGCAGTTCATTAACAAATTCATTTCACTGATTAAAGCCAATAATGGGCCTTCAGTAGAAACGCAGAGATAACAGGGAAAAGGAATTGGTGCCAGCAGGCCCCTGTGAATGAGGAGTTTATGGAAAATGAGGGATGCAGGGCTGGATCCAGGAGCAGGGCTGGGATATTGCACTGCTGGGCCAGGACAGGGGGTCAATGACAGCTCAGAATTTGGAAGCAGCTGCAATTGCCCAGAGCAGCTGTGGCTGGGAGTGTCCAAGGCCAGGCTGGACAGGGCTTGGAGCAGCCTGGGATCCCTCCCAGCTCAGTTTATTCCATGCTTCTCTTCAAGTTTGATTTGTGTTTAACAGAGAGAAGGAACGGAGGCAATGAGCAGTTAAAATGCTCTGGGTTCTATCAGCTGTCCCTGGGATGTGTCAGGGGGGAAAGCCTGGCTGGGAAGGACCTTAAAGCTCCCCCATTCCCATGGACACCTCCCACCATCCCAGGCTGCTCCAAGCCTCATCCCATAAAACCTGGAGGTTTCCAAAGAGTACAAAATCCCTTGTCCTAAAACCTGTGGGTTTTGAGGAGGGAAAGCAGGACACAGAGCTGGTTGGGATGTGTGGGATCCCTGGGTGGTGTCAGGGATGGGGAACACCCTGTACAGGGCAGGGGATGAGGCACCAGTCCTAGAGAGCTCAGAGCAGGTGAGTCCACACATCAAATAAAGCATTTTCCCTTCCTTGTTTCTCATTAAGGGATTATTCCTTCCCCCCTTGCAGATGAGTTTTGTGAGAGGGTGAAACACCTTATTGAATTAAAGTGAGAAAAATTGTATTTTTAATTTAGAAGTTTTGATTTCTGCTGTCTCTAAAAAAGAAAAAAAAACAAACCTGTTTTTTAGCTCATTCAACGTTTCCTCAGGTAATCCCAGTGTACAAAACAAGCCCAGAGCAGTTCCCAGGGCTTTGATGAGGAGCTGCTTTTCCATCGACAGATATTTCAGCTCACTGAGCGGAATATTGCAGTCTGTGGGGCTCTGATGGAAGGAGGAACCATAAAGCCTCACAAGAAATAGATTAAGGTTCTGCAAGTAAATGGCAAAGCTGTAGAAAATTAACAGTGCTGCTGTGGGTTGTCACGTTTCCAGCCTTCGTCTGTGCTCGTTTTCATTCATCAGGACACAAACACACTTTGGGAAGCACTGCAGTGTCTCATTTGGATCTGAGGATGGTCATCCAGACACCTCCAAGGGTTATAGCCTGCCTGTCAGAGCTGAGCAATAGAAAATGGCTTTATTGTGCTTTATTGTTTGTTTTCTGAGCCTGGATTCTGTGATCTATAAATAATACACGTTGTTGTTATTATCTCTGGCTGTAATTTCCATCAATCCCCAACTCCCTGCTTGGGAGAGCTGCAGAAATCCCAGGGAGGGCAGTGGGAACCATTCCCTGATCTGGGAAATGAAAAGGCACAGGGGGGGNNNNGACAGGAGCCCAGGACAGGAGTCTGGGCTGGGGACAGAGCCCAGGACAGGAGCCCAGGTTGTACCCCAGCCCCAGTGACCTCCCCATCTCAATCTCTCAGAGCCAAACCTGCTCCATCCCCAGACCCCGTCCCCTGTCCCACTGTCACAGCCTGGTTTGTCACACGTGAAAGAGCCACAGAAGGGACATTTCCTCATCTCCCTGCAGGAAACCAACCCCAGAGTTAGCAAAGCCACAGAGCTGAGCTGATTCCCTGGGAAAACCACTCCAGAAATCCTCCAGCACCTCTCAGATGGCAACTTGGAGCAGATTCTGGAAGCCACTCAGCCAATGCAGTGTCTGAGCTCCACCACTTCATTCTTTCCTCTCCTTCTTCTTTTTTGCCTTTTTTTTTTCCCCCAAACTACAAATCAATCCGTTATTTATTTGTTATTTCATCTTTATACAGGAAAGAAAGAAAAATTTCCGCCCTAAAGCAAATCAGGGATGGAATAACAACTTGGGAAAGGTCAGCATCCTTCTGCTTTGTTAATTGAATCTGTCTCCAGCACCACAATTCCAGTACTCCAAGGGCAGGAAAGGGCAGGGATATCAAAATAATGGAAGCAAATGTCTTTGGAGGAAGTGGAATTGATGCCAAGTGCAGCCCCTGCTTCCAATCTCCTCTCAAGGAACCACCAGCGCTGGGAAATTTTATCATTTTCTCAAGGTAAATGGTTCCAGGAGGTTTTAATCCTCCAGGGTTGGCCCCAGGGGTGTAAATCCTCCTTAATGCTCCCATTATTTACAGCCTGTGCTGCTCCCAACACTGAGATGCTCCGGGAGTTTCAGGTGTTTGATTAAAATGGGTTTGTACTCTTTGACCACGTGTAAAATATCCGATATTCCTGAGTGTCCTGCTCTGCCAAAAGATCCCTGAAGGGAAAAGGGGAGAAAATCCCTCTGGCTGTGTTTGGGGCAGTCAGTGAAGAGGCAGCAAAGAGCCCCACGTTGGGCTTTAACCCAGCACAGCTCCCTGCTGCTCCCACACCCCCCCGGGCATCCTGCTTGGGCAGCATTCCTGAATTTCCCAATATTCCTCACCTCCAGCAATTTGGGAGAAAAGCCAGTCCTGCAGTTTGTGCTGCTGGTAGGGATAAGGTGTTACTCACCAGCTCAGTCAGGGTGGGAGGCAGGGTTTTATTAATTTGGTTCTGCTGTCCAAGGACCTCGAGGAAAGATCTCTGCAGAAGAGAACCATTCTTTAATTTGGAAAGCAACTGAACCATTCTTTAACTTGGAAATGAACTGAGAAGTGATTTAATTTGGAAATCAACTGAACAATGCCTTAGCTTGGAAATGAACTGTCCTCCAGCCAGGAGAGCTGTGCCTCCTGCTAAACCTGCAATCCTGGTAAACATAACCCAAAGTCAGTGTGAATTATTTGGGGATGGTGCTGACAGAAGAATTTGATGGTTTGGGGGTTATCAAGGAAGTTTTCATCTTAATTTAATTGGGCAGTTTATTACTCTGAGGGGCTCAGAATTGCAACCACCTCATAAATAATCTGAGCTGGTTGAATAAAATCCACTGACACAAAACCTTTGCTCCCTCACATGGTGGAGGACAGCTCCCAGATTAGGATAATACTTGTGCAGCAAACATTAATCCTGAAAAAAGGAAACCTAAGTATTTTCCTTTGGTTTTATTAGTTTGGTTTTATTTATTTTAATTTATTAATTATTTTTATTACTTTTTTCCTTTGGTTTTATCATGAATGGCCGATTTCTTGCATAACAATTAAATGTTTATTTTAGAGAAATGAGCAGAGTTTTTTAGATAAGAAATTGGACCAATCCATCCTGGTTCAGAAGGCTCAGAGCACCCAATCCACCACATCTCCTGGCTTCTCCAAGGTCCCCAGCCCTTGCTCACCTGATCACCCAAGCCCCAACATTTTGTTTCCAATTTAATTGCAATTTAATTGCAATTTGAGTATAAATGGTTTTAAAAGATGAGATTTTTTAATTTTTCTTTTTTTTAACTAGAACATGGTCTATTGTAGATCTCACTTAATTTCAAATACTCATTGCACTGCACGCATCCTGCTCAAAGATGGTTGTTTCCCATTAAATAACAGCTCATTTCATTTTTTCAGTCCTGCTATTAAGTTGTAATGGAATTGCAGCTTGAAAAGAATAGCACCTTTCCTTACCTGTGTTCTGCATCTCTATGTAAAACAACAAAGACACATCCAGAATATTCTCATTGAAGATTTAGGAAATTCTGGGCCTGGCTCTGGAATATACAACGATGAAAAACTTATCAAATGAGGGAAAACCCTTCTTTTGAGTTTTGATGAGGCAAAAGCAACTTTCCAATAGGTCTCCTTTCCTTGGTCATTCTCCACCAGCTTAATTCAGAAGTGTCTGGGACCTTTTCCTGCTTTTTCAGTGACATTTCCATCTGGGAGCAGCCCTGGTGTTCTGTTGCCCACTGGTTTCCCTTTTAGCCACCCCCAGATTGATCAGAGGGGGAACACTCCTGTCCTGGGTTGCAGTATGAGATATGCACAAAGTATTAATCACCATCTTCATGAACTGTTGAAACCAATTGCTGAAGCAGTGTTCTTCCAGATTTCCCCCTCCTTCTTCTGTTAATGGCTCTTCTGTTAATGGCTCTTCTGTTAATGGCTCTTCTGTTAATGGGTCTCCTGTTAATGGCTCTTCTGTTAATGGCCTGCTGCATGACTCACAGGTATCATAGTTATCTCTCTTTAATGGGCCATCAAGGACCCCCTGTAGGACTCATTATCCCACTGTGAGATGCTCCGCCCAGGGGGAGGAGCCAAGCATTCTCACCTGGATATAATCTGGGATTTGGGACAATACAGGGGACCTTACCCACTGGATTCCCAGAGGATCAGAGCTACCAGACCTTTCTACGGGATCACTGCTTCCATCATCCCACTCAGGTTGTATTCTGACTCTGTCAATGGTCTTTTGTATTATTGCACCTATTTTATTTTATTTTATTTTTATTTTATATTTATTTTATTTTATTTTATTTTATTTTATTTTATTTTTTTAATTTTTTAATTTTTTTTATTTTTTATTTTTTATTTTTTATTTTTTATTTTTATTTTATTTTAATTTTTTATATTTTATTTTATTTTATTTTATTTTATTTTATTTTATTTTATCTTATTTTATTTTTTTTCTTTTTTTCTCTTCTTCCTATTAAATTGTATTTCTGACTTGAAGCCTCTCACTCGTTTTGCTTTCAAACCACTACAACTCCCAGCTGGCATTCACAGGAGCTGAAGTTTTGTGAGAATCAGCCCCAAATTCCACTGTCAAAGAGGATTTTGGAACACAAACCCCGTGAGGAACGACTGAGGGAGCTGGGGTTGTTTATCCTGGAGAAAAGGAGACTCAGAGGTGACCTTATCACTCTCTACAGCTCCCTGAAAGGTGCCTGTGCTCAGGTGGGGTTGGTCTCTTTCTCCAGGCAGCACTGACGGGAGAGGACACAGCCTCAAGCTGTGCCAAGGGAAATACAGGCTGGATATTAGGAAAAAGTTTTCATGGAAAGGCTGATAAAGTACTGGAATAGGGATAAAGAGGGATAAAATCTGCCCGGGGAGGTGGCGGGGTCACCATCCCCAGATGTGTTTAAATAAAGACTGGATGGGGCACTTGGTGCCATGGTTTAGTTGAGGTTTTAGGGCTGGGTTGAACTTGATGATTTTGGAGGTCTCTTCCAACCTGGTGATTCTGTAATTCTGTGATTCTGTAATCTGTAATTCTGTGATTCTGTAATCTGTGATTCTGTAATTCTGCAATTCTATGATTCTGTGATTCTGTGTTTTTGTGATTCTGTGTTTTTGTGATTCTGTGTTTTTGTGATTCTGTGATTCTGCAATTCTATGATTCTGTGATTCTGTGTTTTTGTGATTCTGTGTTTTTGTGATTCTGTGATTCTGTAATTCTGTGATTCTATGATTCTGTGATTCTGCAATTCTGTGATTTTGTGATTCTGCAATTCTGTGATTCTGTGATTCCGTGATTTTGTGCCGGGCTGGGGCTCGTGGAGGGCAGAGTTGTGGGTGAGTTACTGCCCCCTCCCAGATCAGCCAAGCAAAACCCAGAGCTCTCCTTGCTTTATTGTATTATTGCTGCATTATTCTGACAGCTTTATTGGCCCACATCCATAAAAGCTGGTGTTGAAATGGAGAGGGGGAATGCAGGAAGGAGAAGTGAAAATCAAAACAAATGGGAAGTGCTGGGGGCCTGGGGAGACATTCCTGGTGCTTGGACATCCTTTCCCATTTCCCCTGGAGCAGCACAGAGCCAGTTCTTGTTGGGGCAGCCAGGCCAGGAGTGAAATCCCACTCCAGAGCCTCCCAGATGGATGGAGCTGCCCCATGTGATAAACGAGGTTCACTTTTCTGGTAAAATTTTAAAAGGTTTAATAAAAAGACAATAAGAGGCACAAAAGCAAAAAGGGTTAAAAATTACAGTGCTTGGCATTCAGCCCAGAGCACAGTTACTAACTAGAAGACACTTTAAATGCACCAGCCTGTTGCATATTCATAGACCCCCCGTGCATTATTCAAACATTTCTTTGAGTGTAGAGATTCCTGTGCTTGGTTTCAGCCCTCAGCCTGCCCCCATTCCATCCTGCAGATCAACTCAACATTTTATTTCTCCTTGTGGCTCCATCCTACAGTTCCTGATAACAGAGAGTCAATAAATTCCTCCCCTGATTAATCTGGTGTCCATCTTCATCCAGCTAGGATAATCCAAGAATGTGAAGAATTTTCTGATTATCTTTACCATTCTCTGAGTCAGTTACATGAACAAAAGCATTCTACATACATACATATCACACTACTATTTCTATCTTTTGTTAATAACAGAAATAAAATACCCTACATTTATACAGCAAAGTTTTCCAACGTTATACATATATAGCATTCATTTTAGTACTTGCAAAAAGCCAGTATTATAACATGTACTTAAAACACGTCTAAGTTTTGCTAATAGCAGAAATAAAAACTATAGCCTTACAGCAAAGTTATTATACATATACATATATTATACATCTACATACAGCACTCACCTTAATATTTGTGAGAAGCCAACTTTATAATGTACATTTATAACACAACATGACTTCCTAACATAACACATATAGTATTCATTTCAATATTTGTGAAAAGCCAATCATATAATATGTATTTATAACACTTGGTGACCCTGCACTGCAAATATCTGCAAATATCAAATAAAAGCTCCTCTCTCCCCCCCAGCCTGGCCCTCGGCTGGGAAATGAGGCACAGGCTCTGCCTGCTTGGGTGGGCACAGTTCCCTCCTGCCATTAATGAGTTTATTTCTGCAGCAGATGATGCCAGACTGTGCAGAGGGTGATGTGTGCAGCCAAAGCGTGGAGATAAAACACTGTGGTGTTTGCAAGGTGAGCAAAACCAGGCTCCTCTGGACAGGATATAGATAGCTGAAATTAATTCCAGCCTGGTGTGGGTTGGAGGGACCTCAAATCCCCCCCAGTGCCACCCCTGCCCTGGGCAGGGACACCTCCCATTGTCCCAGGCTGCTCCAAGCCCCAGTGTCCAACCTGGCCTTGGGAATCCAGGGGCAGCCACAGCTTCCTTCCTGAAAGTTTCCTTCTAAAAGAACTAAAAGGGGG
>JANPWX010017743.1:0-10079 GCA_024734555.1 Trochalopteron elliotii
AACTGTAATAGTGTCTCATAGTCCAGTGTACCATTTGCTGGCCACTTCACTCCTTCATCAAGTTTATAGAGTGGCCACCACTGTGTACATAACTTAATCAGTTCCCTTTTGGTTTCTGTACCATCGTAGCCCACCAGCTCTTTCCAGTGTAATAAAATGCACCCAAAAGGGCTTCCTCTGGGAATCTCTTTGCTCTCATTTGCCCCCATGTTTAGAATTTTCTGTTCTCAATGCTTTTTGATCTTATCTCAGTCCTTAAGTTCCACTTGGTATTCCTCTGTACAAAAATACGCTGGCCACACTCAACTTCAAGAATTTTTATTGGTTTCTTTTAAAGTTTCTGAAATCTTATCTTTGGGCAGGGGAACTCTTCTGAACCAGCCTCCTAATTCTAGTGCCTCCTATTTCTGAGCATACAGTTTAACTAGCAAAAGGAAAAGAAAAACAAACAAACAAACAAAAAAAAAAACCAAAAAACCCACCAGTTTGTTAATTTTAAAAAAATTGTTAGCAGTATGTCATTCTTCAAAACAAGGCTCGAAGCATCAGCTGTAGAGGAAAGAACTTATGGTTAAGAGAAGGAAGAAAAAACCCCAAACCCCTCCTTTTTATTAAAAAAAACCAAACCAAACCAAAACAAACAAATAATAAAAAAACAACTGCACACAACAAGCCAGGCACTTTACTCAAATTGTTGGTTATCAAACACTCATTAAACTAAATCCTCTGTTATGTTTTGCTTTGGGTATATTGCTATTAAAATTCATTTAAAGTTATCAAATGTGAACTTTGCAAAGTACCAGCCGAGCTCTGGCACAAATCACACGATTCTATGCTGCACTCAGGATGTGAATCGCTGTGTAAATCACGACTTATCTCAGTACACGAACATCTCTGGCAACCTCTGCTGGCACTGGGCTTCCCGTTCTTTGCGTGCAATCCAAAGCTGCTAGAGCAGGTTTCACTTTTCCTGCAGGGACTTGACTCCAAACACCAACAGTTTTAGGCTCACAAAGGAAACAGTCGGGTCTTTACGACCCTAAACACATTCGACTAAAAGTTTTAACAAGGTCTTGCCAAATGTCAAGGATTTCGGCCGGACGCAGCACAGATCCTTTCGAAGGAAAGCGGCGGGGGGACCTTGATCTCTCGCTTCCTTTCCGTTCCTCTGTGGTTGCACACCAAGGTACTAGCACTTTAAGATATTATTACACACTTTTGCAACGGCAACCTTCACAAACAAATAAAACGATTTCTTTTTTTCACTCGCCAAAAACCTCTCGGCGTTTTACAAGAAGCTAAGGGAGGTGGCCTGAGGCTGCCGAGCCTGGGTTCCTCTCCGGTTACCGAGTAACAAATCACCTCGATCACGGCGGTATGTCGGGGTAGACTTTCGAGAGGAAAAAAAACCAAACTCCTTTCCCTTGCTTGTTTTACTTACAAGCAATAAACAGCTTATTCACCCACAGATGTTTTTCTACCCAACAACACACTGATTAAAATCACACTGTCAGTTACACAGTCAAAACTCACACACAGCGCTCGCCGTGACACACTCCAGTCACGGCACAAGCACCTCAAATCCCTCCGCTTTCTCACACACAGGTATCCTTCCGCCGATCGGCGGGGGTTTGAAAATCTCTTACAACTTTTAACTTGCAAAACTTTTAAAAACACTTACAAAGGTTAGTAACACGCTCCAAAATTACACAAACCAAAACGCCGACAAGACAAACTGTCACACATCAGAACACATACGGTACACAAATGATTCTTTTTCCACTTAAGCACACACAATCACGATCCTACAAGACCACTACCAAACAAGCACCGTCTGCAATACACACACACATCCGGCGCGCGGGATCACCACCCAAAACGGGACCCTTCGTGTCTCAAAACTCGGCCTAGCCCCTCACAGTATTACCAAGGTGCACTTTTCCAACTACAAGCCGAAGTCGGAGCTACTACTGCTCCGAAAACCAACAACACGGGCGGACTCCTGCCGCCTCTGCCCCCCCCACTTGGGAGGCGGCCACAAGTTACCAGCTTTACCTGGAACAACAACAAGCATTTACAATACTCCCGGAGCTTCCAAAACCCAGTCAGGCATCTACTTTGCATCAGACGTCTCTTTATGACTTACAAGTTGCCTCTATTCAAAGGTACGGGTTTTTAATTCAAAATTTTCTTTAAACATACCTTTTGTCCCTAGTTCCAGCAGGCTCTGGTCTTTCCCCGGGGGTGTCAGCGGGGCGTGGGAGCCCTCTTCCCAGGAAATTCTGGGCGGGCGCCCTGAGGGGTGCCAGGCTCCGATGGTCCCCTCGGCCAGAGAGAGCAGGTCCTGCCGCGGTCGCCAAATGATTTATTAAAAATATGGATATTGATTTAATACCAATATCCAACTATGACCGACAAAGACTCTCTAGCAGTTTAAAGTTAGAAAGTGTATGTTTATTACGGCGCCGGGCAGCGTGCGGGATCGCTCCCAAATACACACCACAATTTACAGATGATCACAGGGTCTTTTTATGTACAGGAGTATTGAATACCCAAAACACAAATACATATTCATAGCTCTGGTACATCCCATTCCCCGCTCCATATGGTAATTAGCCAAAAAGCCATTAAGCATGCAGAGTTTCTTTTTTAAAATGGGTCGGTGGTCTTTTTTATGGGGCGGGGTCTCAAAATGATGAAGTAAATGGGTTTTCCTCAATTTGAGTTTTTAACCTTTTAGTGCTAGTGACAACTGAATCCTGTTTTTCCAGGGCTCTTTGATTTATGGTTGTATTGTATTCTTGGAGTCTATTGATTAGTCAGAATACATAAACAGGCCTCATGATTTCTCAGTTCCTTAAATCGGGCTTCTGTTAATAGAGGGAAATTTGTCTATCTTACCTCAGCAATATCTAGTTTGACTAAAGTCTTTAATTCTTAAAAATTAATGTCTCATTCCCCACTTCTTCTTTAAAGCGAGTAAATTCCTTTACTCAATATATAGAGTCTTCCTCATCTATCCAAGCCGTACAGCTAGTGTCTCTCAAGACTAAGCCATACGCCTTTGATAGTGAAGTTAAGGCTGCTACTTGTCGTAGCATCTTCTAATTCCAAACAAGTATTACAACAGATAAAACCAAACTTATACTAACCAAAATAAGCAACACAACTATAGGGCGGACTAGGGCATTTAGTATACCGGTTGCTGTCGGAGACCATCCAAAAAGCACATCCTACCAGTGATGAGACAAATGTTCCTCAAGCCTTTTAAAAACTCCTTTGATGGTCTCTGTGTCATGGTGTATTGTAATTAATGTCTTTTTCCCTTCTTCTCTAATTGCCTTTAAGATTTCTCTCAATTCGGGATGTTTCATCAATTGAGCGACTAAAGTCAAATTCATTCCTATGGGCACAGGCAGTATCCTCTGCACACTGGTTAGGTTAGCCTTTATATATTGATGTGATATTGCAGGTGCCCGATAGGAAAAATCACATCTCTTAATTCTAACAAAATTGCAAACACACAAATTGAATTTGGTCTCATTTACAATTTGGTTGTCTATCCTTATGATGGGGCATGCTGTCCTTAGACAGACACAACCTTGTCCTGTATGCACCAGTGAAGTTTTCTGCTCGCCTGGATGCGTTTCAAAGTCACAAATATTCTGGTCTGTATCCAAACAAGTGTCTTTGTCCCCTTCTAATGTCCCTTCCCATACGTACCCTGGCTGTCTCTTTGCAGTACAGAGCTTTAGATTAACCGTTTGTCACTTTCCTTTAATTTCTCGTGCCCGCATCCTGTGTTCAGAAGGGTACAATACAGTTCCCTCATGGTTTAATCCTAAGGGGACTATTGGATGTATTAGGTCCACTGAGGCATCGTGTATAGTTAAAACAAAGGCTGTCACTATACTAGTCCCAGGGTTATAGGTGAAATTGACCAGCACCCACCAAGACTGAAGCTCTTTCTCCATATCAGAGGCATTGTCCCAAACAATTTTGCGAATTTCAGCAGGAAATGTTCCCTCTCCACCTTCTCTGATAACTGAGAGCAGCCACTGATTGCATCCACAGTTGTGCCTGAGTACACCCTAGAGCCAGCGAAATGTTTTCACTAGCTGTACCTAGCGCATTAATTATTACCTCATGATCTCGCTCCTCTGTGTTTTCCCATTCTGGTAGTATTTGGGTCAATTTCCAATGATTGTTACCCAGTGTGAGTAGAGAGGCTTGCAAAGGTTGCTGTAGTGGGACTAAATCATTCCCTACTGAGGCTAATTTATTCATCAGTACTTCTGAATCTATGGTATTTAGTACTCCCAATCCTGTTCCGAGCACCCCAGTGAGATCTCTCTTACTTCTAAAATTAGGAGGCATACTTCTTTGGAGCCAAGTGGTCCAGTCCATAAAGGGGCTCTTGAGAAATGGAGCACATTCCGGTCGAACGTGAGAAGCATTTACCTGTACTCTTATTTCTACTCGTTTTAAAGACCACTTTGGGTTAATTATCAGCTTCTGAACTCCTGTCTTTTTAATAGCATATGGCCCAATTTTGGTAATCACTGGAGTTATTTGTTCCTCTACTTCTGGGATAGCTGGCACCTGGGTGATCACAGCCTTCTTTGGAACGGGTGGAGTAATCTTGGTCTGGTCTTTATGGAGCTCAGTACATACTTGAGTGATGTTAAAGTCAATGTCATACCCTCTTATTGCACTCTCCTCTATTTTGAGTCTAAACTGAGGACATTTCCTCAAGCATTTGTCACAGCATTCAGGACTAATCCGGATGGGTCTCATGGGTGGGTGGTAAGCCTCATGGAACTTGTCCTGTAGGGATGCATACTTACATCCCCAAACATTTCTTCCTTCCCATAAGCTTGCATTTGTGACTTTTAGCATCTTATTTAAAGCCTTACCCGAGTAGGCATTATAAGCTTTTCCTTGACACCTGTTTATCTCGGTCACATTGTACCTACGTGGTATTGCATTGACTCTTGTTATGGTTAAGGTAATTACTGCAATAATTACAACTTTCCACATAATGTTTATAATAACTATTAGTCCATCTATTTGTGGTTCCGAGTGAGCTTCAGCTTCAGTTCATTATTGCCTGGTGTGATCTTCCAGATTCCTTCTGGGGCATTCTTCACTCGGGAGTGATGGATCCAGGCCTTCTGTTCTTTGATTTTGACTGCAGCGAAGGTAGTAAGAAGCACCTGGAATGGTCTTTCCCACTGTGGTTCCAAGGTCTTTTCTGCAAAAGACTTAACATATACATAATCCCCAGGTTGTATATCATGTACTGGCCCATCTAATTCACTGTTTTGAGCTCCAGCCACATATTTCTCTAAGTTGTCTATTTAGGGCCACCATATACCTGTGTAGGGTTTCTTCCCCTACTTGCATGGGTGCTGTCCCTTCTTGAACTGCATACAGCTTTCCATACAATAGTTCAAAAGGGCTTAGCTTCTCCTTTGTCCTTGGTTTTGTCCGAATTCGCAGTTCATGCTAATGGGAGAGCCTGGGGCCAGGGCAAATTTACTTCTTGCCCCAGTTTCACAACTTGTTGTTTAATTAAGTGGTTCATTTTTTCCACTTGGCCACTAGATTGAGGGTGGTATGGGGTATGCAATTCCCAGTCTATTCTCAGGTGTGTACTTGTTTGCTGTACAATTTTTGAAATAAAGTGTGGCCCTCTATCTGAGGATATGGTGGCTGGAACTCCAAACCTCGGTATCATTTCTTGCAACAGTGCTTTGGTTGCTTCTCGGGCCTTAGCTGTCCTGGCAGGAAAGGCTTCTGGGCATCCTGAAAAGGTATCAGTTAACACCAATAGGTAACGATATCCTCCCTTCCTGGGCAGTTCTGTAAAATCAATTTGCCATTGTTGCCTTTCCCAATTTGTCCCATTTCAGGCTTTGGGGTATTCTTGGGATTAGTTCGGAGGCAAAGACTACACTGACGGGTTACCTGTATCACTGCACCCTGTAACTTCCTGGCCAAAATTCTTTCCCTCAAATAGTTATAGAGGGTGTCTATTCCCCAATGTGTTTTCTCATGTTCCCTTTGCACTAATGACCATAATAAACAGGAGGGTACTATAAGCTTCCCTTCCTCTGTCCTGGCCCACCCTTCTTGATTATAATTTGCTTTCTCTGCTTTAATAAGTTTCTTATCTTTCTTATTGTATACTGGCTTACCTTCAATTGAAATTTTCCCGTCTTGAATCAGTGATGCCTCAACTGTCTCATCGAGTACCTCACCTTTGGCTGTGTCTTTTGCCTCTCTGTCGGCCAGCATATTTCTTTCTTCCAATTCAGAGCTCACCTTTTGATGCGCTTTGATGTGCACGATTGCTGTCCTCTCAGGTAGCTGCAGGGCATCTGGCAGCTTCAGGATTTCTTGTGAATGTTTAATGCTTTTCCCTTGTGAGTTTAATAGTCTTCTCTCCTTCCAAATGGCTCCGTGTGCATGGACTACCCCAAATGCATACCTTGAGTCTGTATAGATGTTAATTTCTTTCCCTTTTGCCAGCTCTAAGGCTCGGATCAAAGCCATTATTTCAGCCTTCTGTGCAGAGGTGTTGGTGGGCAATGGTCCAGACTCTATCACCTCCCTGCTGGTGGTAACTGCATACCCAGCATGCCGCTTTCCACTGCCAACGTAGCTGCTTCCGTCAGTAAACCAGGTCTCAGCATCCTCAATCGGAGGATCCTTCAGATCCGGGCGGCTGGAGTAGGTGGCTTCGAGGGTCTCCAGGCAATCGTGGATCCCTGGTTTTCCTATACCCCCCACTGAGGAAAGAAGCTGGGTTCACAGTGTTAGTTGCCACAATCTCAACATCATCTTGTTCTACCAGTATAGCCTGGTACTTCAGGAATCTCTGTGGGGAGAGCCAGTGTCCCCCTTTTGCCTCAAGGACTGCAGACACCGTGTGGGACACTGGCACAGTCATCTTCTGGCCTAGGGTGAATTTGCGTGCTTCCTGGATATTCACTGCCACTGCTGCAACAGCTCTGAGGCATCCTGGCCATCCTTTAGCAGCCGTATCCAGTTGTTTGGAAAGACAGCCCACTGCCCTCCGATATGGGCCTGGGTTCTGTGCTAATATTCCCAAGGCGATCCCTTGCTTTTCGTGAGAGAACAAGAAGAATGGTTTACTCACGTCTGGAAGTCCCAGGGCTGGAGCTGACATGAGGGCCTTCTTTAGCTGGTCGAAGGCTTCAGTGGCTTCCTTTGTCCACTGAACTTCTCTGACTCCATCTATGATCAAGGCATATAGAGGTTTAATCAGCAATCCATAATTATAGATCCACAGTCTACACCACCCTGTCATGCCCAAAAAGGTTCTAAGTTCTTTCACTGTTGGAGGCTTTGGGCTCTGGCCTATTGCCTCTTTGTGGTCTTGCCCTAAAGTCCTTTGTCCAGCACTCACTTTGTAACTCAGGTAAATGACTGTTTGCCTCACCAGCTGGGCTTTCTTTTGGGATACTCGATGCCCCTGCAGGCCCAAGAAGTTTAGGAGGCTTACTGTCCAGTCTACACATGTCTCCTGGGTCTGTGTGGCTATCAGGAGGTCATCCACGTACTGGAGCAGCTGTTCTTCTCCTGGTGGGGGTTCCCAAGACTCCAAATCCTTTGCAAGCTGCTCCCCAAATATGGTAGGGGAGTTTTTGTATCCTTGGGGGTAAAACGCACCATGTGAGCTGAGTTTTTCGTCCAGTTTTGGGGTTTTCCCACTCAAATGCAAACATTTTCTGGCTGGCTTCATGGAGAGGGAGGCAAAAGAAGGCATCCTTCAAATCTAAAACGGTAAACCAGGTTAATTCAGGTGTTAAACGAGTTAGCAATGTGTCAGGATTGGCAACGACTGGCTACAGATCTTCAGTTATTTTGTTGACAGCTCTTAAGTCCTGTACTAGCCTGTATGACCCGTCAGGCTTCTTCACTGGCAAGATAGGAGTGTTGAAATCAGACTGACACTCCCTTAGTAGTCCTATCTTCAAAAAGTTTTCAATAGTTGGACTAATCCCTTCTCTATCTTCTTTCTTTAGGGGGTATTGTTTAACCCTTACTGGCTGTCCTCCCTCCTTAAGTTTGATCTGTACTGGTAGTGCATTCTTTGCCCTGCCGGGTATGTCAGAAGCCCACACTCCAGGAAACACCTGATCTATTATTTTCTTGAAATTCTCTTCTTCATTTGCAACTTCAATTTCTTTGGTTATCATCATTAAACTTAACAGTTCTACATATTGTTGATCCTTTACCTCCAAAATAATTTCCCCATTCTTAAATATTATTTTTGCCTCCAGCTGCTCTAGCAGACCCTTGCCCAAAAGTGCAGATGGAGCATTAGGCATATATAAAAGTTGATGAATTTCCCATTGTTTCCCCAATTTATACTTCAATGGTTTGCAAAAATAAGCTCTTTCAGATTGGCCAGTCGCCCCTTTTACCATAACACAGTCATTGATTACAGGTATTAGGGCCTTACTCAGTACTGAAAATGTTGCCCTTGTGTCTATTAAGAATTCTACCTGTTTTTCTCTGTTCCCTAGTTTGATTATAACCAGAGGGTCCCCTAGGGTGGGGCCCTCCGGTCTTGCTCAGTCTTCTTTTATATCAGCAACCATCTTTTCTCTTTTTTGACCACCTCTTCTATGTTCATCACCCTTTCTTAATTCTGGGCACTGGTTTTTCCAGTGACCAGATTTTTTGCAGAATGCACATTGGTCTTTTCCCAGTCGGGGTGGTCCCTGTTTCAGTGGACCTTGCCCATGTTTTCCTTTTTCTCTGTCTTTCACTTCTGCTACTAATTTCTTCATCCCTTGTTTGTATCTTTCTTCCCGGTTACTAAAAACTCTCCACGCCTCATCCAGTAAAGCTTCTAAATTCCGGCTGTCTGGACCCCGGATCTTCTGGAGTTTCCGCCTGATGTCTCCTGTAGACTGTCCTAAAAATAAATTTATTAATTGCTGTGTCCCTTCATTAGATCCAGGATCCAGGGTGGTGTGTTGGCGCATTACGTCTCGCAGGTAATCTAGAAATTCAGAAGGTGTTTGGGAGGGACCTTGTTTGACAGCATATAGGGCTGACCAATTTATGCTTCTGGGGATTGCTCTTTCTAGCCCTTTCACTATCAATTCCTGGTATCTCTTTAATCCTCCCAACCCCTCATCATTATTAGGATCCCCGCCTGGGTCTTGAAGGGGAAATACATCTTTCACATCTTCCTGTGTTGTTCTACAGTCATCCTCGGCCAGATCCTTAGCTACTTTCAAAACTAATTGATTTTCAGTCTCTGTTAAGGCATCAAGAAGCAACTGGAGGTCTCCCCAGTCAGGTAAATGCTGCTTGACTACAAACTTCATTTTCTTAGCAACCCCTATTGGATCACTCCGATAGCCCTTAGCACTCTTTTCCCAAATCTCGAAATCAATTGGGGAAAAGGGAACCTTAATCAGTTTTGTTTCTCCATCAGAGGTCACTGCTTGTCTTAGAGGTGCTTATATGACCTCTGTGGTTTGTTTTTGGGTCCTTGATGCTATAGGCCCTTGTGGGGAAAGTTTGGGAGCTGACAGGGGAGGTTCAGGTTCATCCCACTCACTGTCACTGCTGGGCAGTGGTGGATATAGTTCCTCAGTTGCTGTCCTCCTAAAGGAAGGTGAAGTTAGAGATGAAGCAGGGGAGGTTGGGGTTAATGGTGGTTCGGAATCTACATTTCCCACCACCCTCCTCCTTTCCTGTCTCTTTGGGGGTGGTTTAAGTATGCCTTCTGTCTCTTGTTCCAAAGCCTCTACTTGGTATACCTTGTCAGGGTGTGTGCACCTCTGATTTATCCAGCAGGTGCTGCAACACCGTTTGGGCTTCCCTTTAGTAGCTTTATTATCTTTTTCAAGGGCCAATACTAAAGGATCAGATGGTGGCTTCATTCCACAATCCCTTTGCCACTCAGGGTGATCTCGGAGGCTGAAAAACATATCTGCATAAGTCACCTCTGACCACCTTTGCTCCCGTCACAGGAAAAGCATGAACTGTAATAGTGTCTCATAGTCCAGTGTACCATTTGCTGGCCACTT
>JANPWX010017748.1:0-10091 GCA_024734555.1 Trochalopteron elliotii
CATCCCTTGGGATGATCCCAGGATTTCTGGGTCACATCCACGGGGATGGGGCAGGGTGGGGATGGGTTTTCCCAGCCACAGCCACCAACATTCCTCATGTTTTTGGGCTTTGGTTTCATTTCATGCAAAATTCCAGCTGGGCTAAAAAGTAATCTCAGTGTTTGAGAGGGCAAGAAAAGCTCTGAGCACTTTTTGGGATTATTGATGTTAATTTATCCTTCTAATTAACATCCCAAGATTAATTTATCCTTCTGATTAACATCCCAAGAAATTATTGCAGTTGGGGTTGCACAAATTTGGGGAATTTCGTGTCAATTTTGGAGGTGACAAATCCAGGAGGGTGAGGAAGGGAAGGCTCCACTCCTCATTCCCTCAGCACCACAGGGAAAATCCTGCTCTGTTATTAATTGCTGAGTTAATTAGCTGTGTTAATTACAGCCTGGCTGATAACATCAGCCATGAAATGAAATTACAAAGCAGAGCAGTGGAAGTGGCCGTGGAGAAACAAGGATTGGGGCTCGGGTCGGATTTTTGGGAATGTCTGGGCTCAGCTGCTCTTGGGCCACACTCTGTAAAGCCTGAGTTTAATTAGTCCAGGCTTAATTAGGAGCCTCTCCTGGGGTCCTGCTGCACTTTGCCACAGTTTGGGAATTTGGGAAGCCCAAAACAAGGATGGCTGTAAAAAATGAAGTTGTTGTTGATCCTTTCTGAGTTTTTCCAGGTTTATCAAAACACAAACAGGGATTTTGTGCTGTTCTGATGATCCTGGAACAGTCAAAATTCTGATTGCTCTTAATTGCCATTTACAGAGCAAATAAAATCACATTATTATAGAAAAATATATAAAAAGCTCCTATTGTTTATTCCTTTTTTCCAGAATTAATTGTGTAGGTTCCTTCCCTCCAAGCCACAGTTCTCCTAAGGGCTCCTTTGATGTATTTATTTTTTTAATTAAAATTTTAATTTATTTCTTTCAATTAATTAATTTTATTTATTTATTTAATCATCTATTTCTTTTTTAATCAAATCTTTCACAGGTGAGTTATTTGTTAATTTTTTTTATTTTAAATATTAATTATTTTAGATATCATTTATTTATTATTTAATGTAATTATGTATAAATATATCATAATGTATATTAGTTGATATTTATGTAATTGTTAATTATATTATAAATTAATACAATTATAACATATAACTAATAAGTAGCCCAAACCAGGCCCTGAGTAGCCCCTGAGTAGCCCAGCCCATATTTCTATTTCAAACCCAAAATAAACCCCAATGGAAACTCCCAGCTCTGGTTCAGCTGGAACAGAAATTACGATTTTTTTTTTTCCCCTCAAGGAGGAAAATTCAGTTTCCCAAATGGAAAAGTCAGTTTCCCCAAATGGAAATTTCAGTTTCCTCAAGGAGGAAAATTCTGTTTCCCAATTGGAAAATTCAGTTTCCCAACACTCAGAAAAATTCGGGTGGGACGGAGACGAGCCCAAAGTTCACGGATAACGGGGCAGGAAGGGACAGCAAATCCCACCTTTATCCCCCTCTGGAGAAAGAGATAAATGGGGATTTTCCAGCAGCTTTTACTGCTGCAGTTTGTCCCAAGAACAGGCGGGGTTAGGCCTGGCTTAAAGGGAATTTGCAATCCTGGATCCGTGTGCTCAGCCAGGAATTCTGGGAAGTGCTGTGGGATCGCTGGACTGGAATCCCTGGAAATGTTTGTCGGGATTGGGAGGGTTTGAATGGCCAGGGGGGTTGTGGGGGTGCTGGGGCCTCGTTTCCAGGTGATCCTGGGGGTGATCCATCAGTCCTCGGGGTGGAATTCCAATTCCAATTCCAATTTCAATCCGATTCCAGTTCCAATTCCAATTCCAATTTCAATTCCAGTTCCAATTCCAATTCCAGTTCCAATTCCAGTTCCAATTCCAGTTCCAATTTCAATTCCAAATCCAGTTCCAATTCCAATTCCAATTCCAAATCCAGTTCCAATTCCAATTCCAATTCCAATTCCAATTCCAATTCCAATTCCAATTCCAGATCCAATTCCAATTCCAGTTCCAATTCCAGTTCCAATTCCAATTCCAATTCCAATTCCAGTTCCAATTCCAATTCCAAATCCAATTCCAATTCCAGTTCCAATTCCAATTCCAATTCCAATTCCAATTCCTATTCCAATTTCAATTCCAATTCCAATTCCAAATCCAATTCCAATTCATATTCCAATTCCTATTCCAATTCCAGATCCAATTCCAATTCCAGTTCCAATTCCAATTCCAGTTCCAATTCCAATTCCAATTCCAATTCCAATTCCAATTCCAATTCTAATCCCAGTTCCTATTCCAGTTCCAATTCCAAATCCAGTTCCAATTCCAATTCCAATGGAATTCCAGCCCTCGCTGCTGGATATTCAGAAAGCTCAGGAAAAATGTTCCCCAAATCAGGGAATTCTGCCACAAAGCGGAATAGAAATGGATCAAATCCCTGTAAACCACCCAGTGAATTCCCAATAAAAGCCCCTTTCTGGGAATTACCTGAGCTCAGCTTAAAGTCCAGCTTAGAAAAGGAATTTATTGCCCAGGTTTAAGTCTAGGCCTGGCTTTTTGCAGCTGAGCTGGGCTCAGTTCTCTGGTCCAGCTCAAGTTTAATTCTCCTTGCAGCTTTCAACACAAAAAATCTTGTGGAAAGGATTGAGGGGAGTGAGAAGCAGCTAAAAATAACATTTTTAAAATTGAAATTTTAAATGGTTTTTGAAGAGATATCCAGGAAAGGGAAATCCCAGTCAGGAATTCCTATGGAAGGTTGGGAATCAGGATCCAAATCCAGTTTATTCCTGGCAGGAATATGAAATACACCCCAAATTCCTGTGGGTGAGGGAGTTCACAAAGGTCCAAGTTCTGCCTTTCCTCTGATTCCTCACTCCTCACTCCTTAAAATTCCATAATTTTGGAATGGATTTCTGAGGAGAGGATTTTCCAAGCAGAATATTCCCAATGTTTGCCCCTTTTCTCGCCTGGTTTTTTGGGAATGACTCCATCCTCACACGAGTCCTGTGAGGGTTTGAAGTGGTTTCATTTCTGTGACTTTTATCCCATTAAATTCGACTTTAAAAAATTGTGGAATTAGGGAATTCCTGAGGAAATTATTAAGGAAAAGACCTCTAGGATGGAGTCCAGCCATAAACCAGCCATTCCAGGATATTTTTTGGGACAATTCCCACCCCTGAGAGTGAAATATGGGACACAGAGCCCTGAATGTGGGACATGGATCTGGAGCAGGTCCCAGCTGATCCTCCTGGAAGGGAGCAGGAGCAATTGCAGCTGGAAAATTCCAGGGAATTGGGAAAAATCTGGAGCAGGGAGCTGGGATCAGAGTTTGGGTTCTACTGTGATCCCTTCCAGATGGAGCTATGGGGGATTCTGGGATTTTGGGATTGTTGTAGGATTGTGGGATTCTGGAATTGTGGGATTCTGTGGTTGTAGGATTCTGGGACTCTGGGATTCTGTGGTTCTGGGATTGTGGGATTCTAGGATTGTGGGATTCTAGGATTGTGGAATTCTGGGAGCCTGTGGTTGTCTGATTCTGGGATATTGGGATTCTGGGATTTCAGGACTCCAGAACTCTGGAATTCTCATAATTCTCAGAATCATCCCGGATTCTGAGAGTCTGTGGTTCTGTGGTTCTGGGATATTGGGATTCTGGTACTCTGGGGTTGTGGGATTCTGGGATTCTGGGATTCTGGGATTCTGAGAGTCTGTCTTTCTGGGACTGTGGGATACTGGGATTGTGGGATATTGGGATTCAGGGATTCTGGCAGTCTGGGATTCTGGGGTTGTGGGATTCTGGGATTCTGGGATTGGGGGATATTGGGACTCTGGGATTCTGTGATTCTAGGATTTCAAGATTCTGGGAGTCTGGGATTCCAAGGCTCTGGAATTCTGTTGTTCTAGAATGCTGAGATTCTGAGAGTCTGTGATTCTGGGATTGTGGGATTCTGAGATTCCAAGAGTCTGTGGTTCTGTGAATCTGGGATATTGGGATTCTGTGATTCTGGGAGTCTGGGAATCTGTGATTCTGAGATTCAGGGATTCTGGGACTCTGGGATTCTGGGGTTGTGGGATTCTGGGACTGTGGGACACTGGGACTCTGGGATTCTATGATTCTAGGATTTCGAGATTCTGCAAGTCTGTGGTTCTGAGATTGTGGGACTCTGGGACTCTGGGACTCTGTGATTCCAGAACCAGCAGGGACCTGCAGTCAGGCTGCTGCTCTCCCTGTCCCTGCTCCAGGTGTTTTCCAAGGACCCCGCTGAAAACACAGAAACTCATTCCTGTGACTCGGGGTCACCCAGGCCGGGATCAAACTCCAGCCCCGAATTCCCCTCGTGTTTTCCACCCTCAGCTCAGCCTGGGTCAATCTTTAACTCCTCTCCCAGCACCAACAACGACCTTCAGGATCAATCAGTAACTCCCTTCCCGCCGGGAATTCTTCCACGGATTCCTCTCCCCTCTCCTGGATCCGTCAGCACAACAACCTTTGTGTCCTTGGCTCCTTTTTTCAGGATTAACCATTGTATTTTTTTGGCCCAAGGTTCAGCCCGTGCCCCACGGAATGGAAAGAGCAGGACGTTAATTAAAGCGCTTTGAGGAGATAATTTATTCATGGCGTTAATCACCCCTGACCAACGAGGCCATCCCTGCCCAGGGAGCTTTTCCATGGGGTTATTTTTATCTCTTTCCATGGAAATTTGGGGAGGTGCAGAGGGAGGGAGGGTCCGAGTCGTTCATCCACATCCAAAGGGAGAAAAATCCCTTCATTTGGATTTTCAGCCCTCAAGGATCTATTAATGATCCTAAAATAATTTTCCAGCCTTAATCCCCACCCCTGGAATTGTCCAAGGCTGGCTTGGATGGAACTTGGGGCACCTTGGGATAGTGGAAGGTGTCCCTGCCAGGGTGGAAATCTTTAAAAGTTAAAGATTTAATGTTAAATCTTTAAATCTTTGAAAGTTCCTCCCAATCCAAACCATCCCATGGTTCCATGATAAAGAGAATTCCCAGATGTGATTCCTGATGGGATAACTCGAGGCCCTGGAGGAAAGGAGGATGTGCACAGCATAGGGAACAGGGAAAAATTGGGAAAGTTGGGATAAAGGGAAGTGGAAGTTGGGAGAAAGGGAATGAAACATCCCAACTTCCATCTGAATATTGGGATAAAGGGAATGAAACATTGGGATTTTCAGCTGGATATTGGGATAAAGGGAATGAATTTTCAGCTGGAAGTTGGGATAAGGGAATGAAACATCCCAACTTCCAGCTGGATATTGGGATAAAGGGAATGAAACATTTGGATTTTCAGCTGGATGTTGAGATAAAAGGAATAAAACATCCCAGTTTCCAGCTGGATATCAGGATAAAGGAAATAAAATATTTGGATTTTCAGCTGGATATTGGGATAAAGGGGATATAAAACATTTGCATTTTCAGCTGGGTATTGGGATAAAGGGAATGAATTTTCAGCTGGAAGTTGGGATAAAGGAATGAAACATCCCAATTTTTATTTGGATATTGGATAAAGGGAATGAAACGTCCCAATTTCCAGCTGGATGTTGGGATAAAAGGAATGAATTTTTAGTTGGATATTGGATAAAGGGAATGAAACATTGGGATAAAGGGAATAAAACATCCCAATTTCCTGCTGGATTTTGGGATAAAGGGAATGAAACATTTGGATTTTCAGCTGGTTTTTGGGATAAAGGGAATGAAACATCCCAATTTCCAGCTGGATATTGGGATAAAGGAAATGAAACATTTGGATTTTCAGTTGGATATTGGGATAAAGGGAATTAATTTTCAGCTGGATATTGGGACAAAGGGAATGAAACATCCCAATTTCCAGTTGAATATTGGGATAAAGGAAATAAAACATTTGGATTTTCAGCTGGATATTGGGACAAAAGAAATAAAACATCCCATTTTTCATCTGGAAATTCAGATAATGGGGATATTTGGATAAATATGGATATTTGGATAAAATAGATCCTGGAATCCTGATCCAAGCCCTGATCCCAGGGATTGATTTATTCCTTTGTTTCTTTGCCATTGTCACCTGAGAACAGGAGAAGGAGAATTCCAGTGGGAATTTCTTGGGAAGCTGGGAATGAAGGCCAGCCTCAGATCCAGATGTTTTTATCTCCAGAGGGAATTCCACACTCCCAATATAGCAGCTGGAAAGTCAAATTCCAATGGGATGAGGAACTGGGCATTTCCCCCAATTTTTTCCCTCCTTTTCCCTCATTTCCCTGATTTTTGGTGTCTCCAAATGCTGAAATCAGGGAAGGTTTCCTATGGAAAGAAGGGAAAAAAATATTAAAAATTTATAAAAAATTTGGGTTACTTTTCTCAGGACCATCAGTTTTAGGAATCCCTGGAGTTCCTAAACAGCCGAAATTTTGGGAATGTCTGGAGCTCCTGTCAGCCCAATCACCTGAAATTTTGGGAATCCCTGGACCTTCTGATCAGCTGAAATTTTGGGAATTTCTGGAGTTCTTGATCAGCTGAAATCTTGGGAATCTCTGGAATTCTTGGTCAGCTGAAATTTTGGGAATCTCTGGAGCTCCTGTCAGATGAAATTTTGGGAATCTTGAGTTCCTGATCAGCTGAAAATTTGGGATTTTTTGGAATTACTGATCATCTGAAATTTTGGGAATCCCTGAAGCCCCAGATCAGCTGAAATTTTGTGAATCTCTGGAATTCCTGATCAGTTGAAATTTGGGGAATTTCTGGTGCTCCTTATTGCCTTATTGGCTGAAATTTTGGGAATCTCTGGAGCTCCTAAACAGTTGAAATTTTGGGATTTTGGAGTTCCTGATCATCTGAAACTTTGGAAATCTCTGCAGCCCCACATCAGCTGAAATTTGGGGAATCCCTGGAGCTTGTGTCAGCCCAATCAGATGAAATTTTGGGAATCCCTGCAGCCTCAGACCAGCTGAAAACCTGCATTTATTTCCATCCTGCTCAAGTTTTTAAAGCTCTTTTCTTCCCCTGGGAGCATTTTTTGGGATGAGTTTTCCCTCCTGGCAGCCAGAGCTGAGTTATCACTCCCAGCCAGGAAGGCTGACAGAGCTCAGCTCCCTCCCTTTGCCAGAATTTTGGGGAGAAAAATAAAACTTTTGTGCAACTCCTGGAGTGACTCATGCTGAGGGAAGGACTGCACAAGATGAGCTAAAAATAAGGAGCAGGGGAAGCTCCATCCTGGATCCTGGCCTGGAGGTGGTAAACTGATCCCAAACCATCCCAAATAATTCCTAATTCCAGTGGGAAAAGTCTTCAGTGCTGCTGTTCCCTCTCAGGTGGTTTTTGAGGGGGTTTTGGGTATTTTTTGGTTCATTTTTTTCTGTCTCTCCTCAGCTGGAATGGAGGGAAGGGATCCCTTCTGGAATTGCTGATTCCCTTGGCTGGGAATTTTGGCCCAGGGTGGATTTTGTCCCGTCACCTGCTGGGAATTTGGGATTCCTCTCCCTCTGACTCAGCTCCGTCTCCCTCAGAATATTTGGGAGATCTCCCTGCTGGGCCAAAATCTCCCTGGTGTGTTCCTTGAATCCTTTGGGCTGGGGGGATACCATTCCGTGATCCTACAACATCTGAATTTCCTGTTCTCCTGGATTTTCCTGGATCCAACTGCAGTGGGAAGAGGAGGGAAGAGGGAAAAGGAAACTCTTCCGTTTTGGGGTCTCATCCCTGGGGTTTTGGTCGACATGATTCCATGATCCTACAGGATCTGAATTTCCTATTTTCCTGGCTTTTCCTGGATCCAATTGCTCTGGGAAGAGGAAACTCTTCCATTTGGGGGTCTCATCCCTGTGGGTTTTGTGGATCACATTCCATGATCCTACAGGATCTGAATTCCAGGATCCAACTGCTCTGGGAAGAGCATGGAAAAGGGGAAAGGAAATTCTGCCATTTTGGGGTCTCATCCCTGTGGGTTTGGTGGACACTGTTCCATGATCCTACAGGATCTGAATTCCCTGTTCTGGCTTTTCCTGGATCAGGAGAAAGCCAGAACAGGGAATTTGGAAGGAGGGGAAGGAAACTCTGCAATTTTGGGATCCCATCCCCGTGGTTTTGGTGGACACCATTCCATAATCCTGCAGGATCTGAATTCTCTGTTCTGGTTTTTCCTGGATCCTGCTGAGTGGGAAGAGCATGGATGAGGGGAAAGGGAACTCTGCCATTTGGGGTTTCATCCCTGTAGTTTTGGTGGACATGATTCCATGATCCAGATTCCTGGCTTTTCCTGGATCCAACTGCTGTGGGAAAAGTATGGAAGAGGGAAAAGGAGGTTCTGCCATTTTGGGGTCTCATCCCCGTGGGTTTGGTGGACACCATTCCATGATCCCACAGGATCAGAATTCCCTGGTCTGGCTTTTCCTGGATCAAGGGAAAGGCAGAAGAGGGAATTTGGAAGGAGAGGAAGGAAACTCTGTTATTTGGGGTGGGCTCTCATCTCTGTAGTTTTGGGGGACACCATTTCATGATCCTACAGGATCTGAATTCCCTGTTCTTGGCTTTTCCTGGATCCAGCTGCTCTGGGAAGAGGAAACTCTGCCATTTTGGGGTCTCATCCCTGTGGTTTTGTGGGATCAGGCCTCAGCAGGTGACAGAATTGATGGAACAACTCCACACCCACCCACAGGGAGGGAAAACCCTTCGTGTCCATCCAAAAACAACTTTTAAACCACACCAGGAGCATCCCAAATTCTCCCACCCTCCTGCTCCATCATTCCCCTCCGTGTCCCAAAAATCCTCCTCCAGCTCCCATGGCCATTGTTTGGATGGATTGCCAAGTTTGGGATTTATTATCCCAGACATCTGGCCAATGTAAATGTTTCCTTTCCCCAAAGCCAGCCAGGATTTGTAATATTCCTACGGATAATCCTCCCCTCCAGCCACATCAAGGACAGGGCAGAGAATTCCAGGGAGGAACAGACAATTCCCACCCTGGGAGAAGCTGCTGTGAGTAATTCAATGTTTTTTCTCCTCTCAGCCAAAGTCCAGCTTTGATCCCAGATTTGAAATGTCCAGGACATCCCAGAATTTGAAATGATAAATGTCAATCCTCATGAATTCCTACAACTCCCAGGGATTGTCTCATCTGGGAGCAAAAAGGGTTTTTGGCATCGGGAACAGGAAGTTTTTTTTTCTGAGAATCAGGGATTTGAAGTTTAACTCTTCACTGCTCCCTGTTAAAGCTGGTTCATATCGCAGAAAATCAATTTTTTTTAATGGAATTTCTTGCTCCTTGATGATCCCTCAATGTTTTCTGGGATGTTGATCCCACCTCACAGAAATCCAGTTTAATTTTGGGGAAGAAAAAGGTCAACCTCAACAAAGTGATTTCAGTGACTTTTATCCCCAGGCAGCAAATTGTGGAAATTCCCAAAGATCAAAGGGATGAATCCCATTTTTCTGGGCCCTGGAATTGTGTCCACATCCACTTTATCCTTCCTTTTCCGTTTGTTTTTTATTAAAAATCAACAATTTTTGGCTAAAAAGATCTGTCACCTTGAAGGATTTAAGGAAAACACCCAGAACTGGGTCGTGATGTCCTTGGAAAAACACCTGGAAAACCCCAAAATGACCTAAAATTGCCACAGAAATGCAAAATAAATCCGTTTTTCTTCAGGTTCCTCTGGAGCTGGGAATGGATTTTCCCAACCAAGGAGCACAATTTAGTTAAATCCTCCTCCGTGTAAAATTGGAATTCTCCTCCCATTTTTCCTCAGGAGCAAGGGTGCTGGGAATGATGGATTTTATGTCCAAAATATCAGAATTCTGTCGCAGTCCCAAACTCCAATTAAATTCTGAGTGGTTCAGTGACCTCCAAGTGAAATTATCCATCTTTTTTAGACCTGGATTTATAATCCAGGCTGGAATCTCAGCAGAGAGCTCAGCCCTGCTCCTCCTCCTCTTTCCAGACCGGCCTTTGCTCTCCATGGAATTCCCTTTGAATCCCCATGGAATTCCCTTTGAATCCCTATGGAATTCCCTATGAATCCCCATGGAATTCCCCTTGAATCCCCATGGAATTCCCTTTGA
>JANPWX010017749.1:0-40054 GCA_024734555.1 Trochalopteron elliotii
TTTCTTTTCCCTTGTGTTGGGGAGTGTCTTTGTTTATTTGTTAATAAATAGGTTTTTTATACTTCTCCTCCGAGGAATTCCTTCTCAAACCCAGAGCTGGGGGAGGGAAGGGGTGGTGGAGGTTTGTTTTCTGGGGGGCTCCTTCTGGAGACCTTCCCCTAATTTGTCCTAAACCAGGACAATATACTTTTGGTGCATTGGCCGGGAAAGGGCCGGAGGAAGTGGAAAAAACTTTAATAATAATATTGGTGGTTCTAATTGCTGTGTGGGTGTATTGTCATGGTTTTTTCCGGATTCATAATGTCATTTGGGGTGGAAGCCTGCCGGTATTTCTGGTCCCTAGGGTTTTTTGAAGTTTTAATACCTCTGTGGTACCTAGGGTTACTTCCTTACCCAGAAATAGCTCTGGTATTTTCCCTAATAAAAACTTCTTTTAGCCATGGGGTACTAAACAGAATACTCATTGGGCTGGGCTTGTTTGTAATGATTTACAGAAGGGTTACAAAAATGCTGGAATCCGTTCCAGAAGTGTTTGGTTCTTTGTTATGGTTGTTTACTCAGTTTGTTGGGGGAGAAGCAGGGGAAGGGGTTTTCCAGCCTCTGTTCTCCTTCTTCTCCTTTGGATTGCTTACATCTCTATTAGAAAATGTTCAGTCTCCCCTGAGTGTTAAAGAGACCATCTTTCTAGCATTTAATTTAATAAGTTTATATAAAATGAAAGCTGAGATTTCCAAAGGGGCTAATGAGACTTCTGATTTAGGAGTAAAGCCAAGCCGGAGAAATCTTGAGTGGAGTGGGAAATGGGAGGATATGGGCCAAATTTTAAAGGAATTCTCTGATCCTATAGTCTGGGACTTCCCATCTGAACAAATTCAGAACCCAGCTGAGGTGGCAAAATACCTAAAAGAGAAGTGCCATGGTAGTACTAAAGAGAAAAGGATTATTGTAGTGAGCTGGGCCCTGGCATATGTTTATCGTACTCTGCTAGATACCGCAGGGCAGCAGATAGAAGAAAGGGAACAGGGAGATAAGTTAGTTACTATTCCAGTCACTCAGGCTGCAGCTAATATCCCAGGCTCCAGGCCAGTAACTGAACGAGACAGTAGGCCTCAACCAGTGGCTGTTGCTGCTAATACCAGAGGCGGAAAGTGTAAAAGCAAGACCGATCGCAAGGTGGAGGATGATGATGATGATCCAGGAGAAGGACCTTCACCAAAATCAGAAGCCACATCGAGGGGTACAGATTCTGGAACCAATATTGATTCTCTTTCCCTAAAGGACCTTCGAGGCCTAAGAAAGGACTACAGGCGACAACCCGATGAATCTATAATTAGTTGGTTAGTCCGCCTTTGGGATGCTGCAGGGGAGGCTACCATTCTGGATGGCACCGAAGCGAGACATTTGGGATCTCTGTCACATGATCCTGTCATCGACCAAAGCATGATGAGGGAGGCTAGCCCTCACAGTCTCTGGGAACGGATCCTGGATGGTGTAGCACAAAGATACCTGTGTGCAGATGACCTCTATCTGCAGCAGACACAGTGGAAGACCATAGAACAGGGGATCCAACGTCTGAGAGAGATGGCTGTAGCAGAGCTCATTTTTTCAGATGACATAACAACTAGGAATCCGGACCTGGTACCATGTACACCTGTAATGTGGAGGAAACTTGTGCGACTTGGGCCACCTGAATACGCTTCTGCTCTAGCAATAATGAAGCGGGATGAGGCATATGAGACTGTGCTCGATATGGCGAAGAAGCTGCGAGCATATGCAGATGCTGTGCATGGCCCAACACATGCCAGAATTGCAGCTGTGGAAACACGTCTACAGAAACTAGAAGATAAAATAGAGGAGAATCACAAGAAACTCAGGGAGGAGATTAGAGAGGACCTCTTCCAAATTTCAGCAGTACAGATCAGAGGTTCTGGCACCCAACGCAGGCGTTCCCCAGACAGGGAGAGAAGGTACACCCCACGAGCTGAGTTGTGGTTCTTCCTGCGTGAGTCTGGAGAAAACATGAGGAGATGGGATGGAAAACCCACTGCTGCTCTGGCACAACGGGTACATGAACTGAAGGAAGGCAAGACCCAGAGAGGAGGTTCCACCAAAAGGGAAGCAGCTCCAATTGCCCGTAGGCAAATGGCCAGATATGATGATGATGACATGTCCGATCCCCTTGAAGGAACCTCTAAGACATATGCCCAAGGAAAGAAGGAAAACCAGGCCTAGAGGGGCCCTGCCTCTAGCCAGGTAGAGGCTAGGGAAAATCGTGTTTTTTGGAAGGTGTGGATTCGTTGGCCTGGCACGTCTGAACCACAAGAATATGAGGCCTTGGTGGATACTGGTGCACAATGCACATTAATTCCGTCAACACATGTAGGGGCAGAATCTGTATCTATTGCTGGTGTGACAGGGGGATCACAGGACTATATGTTGGTGGAGGCAGAGGTGAGCCTGACTGGAAATGAATGGAAGAAACACCTTATTGCAACTGGCCCAAAGGCCCCATGCATTTTGGGCATAGACTATCTTCGGAGTGGGTATTTCAAAGACCCTAAGGGACTCAAATGGGCATTTGGGATAGCAGCTGTAGTGACAGAGGGCATCCAGCAATTGAATACTTTGCCTGGACTGTCCGAGAATCCGTCGACAGTAGGACTTCTGAAGGGGGAAGAGCAACAGGTACCAATTGCCACCTCAATAGTGCACCGCCGACAGTATAGAACAACTCGAGATGCCGTGATCCCCATTCATAAGATGATCCGTGAGCTGGAGAGTCAAGGGGTGGTCAGCAGAACCCACTCACCCTTCAACAGCCCCATCTGGCCTGTGCGAAAATCTGAAGGAGAATGGAGATTGACTGTGGACTATCGTGCATTGAATGAAGTGACTCCACCGCTGAGCGCTGCTGTGCCGGACATGTTGGAGCTCCAGTACGAGCTGGAGTCCAAGGCAGCAAGGTGGTATGCCACTATTGACATTGCCAATGCATTTTTCTCCATTCCTCTGGCAGCAGAGTGCAGGCCTCAGTTTGCCTTCACATGGAGGGGAGTGCAATACACCCGGAACCGACTGCCCCAGGGGTGGAAGCACAGTCCTACCATCTGCCATGGACTGATCCAGGCTGCACTGGAAAAGGGTGAGGCTCCAGAACACCTACAGTATATTGATGATATCATTGTGTGGGGGAACACAGCAGCAGAAGTGTTTGAGAAAGGAAAGGAAATCATCCAGATCCTCCTGGAAGCCGGTTTCGCTATCAAGAAAAGTAAAGTTAAGGGACCAGCCCGTGAGATCCAGTTCTTGGGAGTAAAGTGGGAAGATGGACGGCGTCAGATTCCTACTGACGTCATCAACAAGATTACAGCAATGTCTCCACCAACCAGCAAGAAGGAGACACAAGCGTTCCTCGGCGCTATAGGCTTTTGGAGAATGCATATCCCTGAGTATAGTCAGATCATGAGCCCTCTCTACCTGGTTACCCGTAAGAAGAATGATTTCCACTGGGGCCCCGAACAGCAGCAAGCCTTTGCCCAGATCAAGCAGGAGATCGCTCATGCAATGGCCCTTGGCCCAGTCAGGACAGGACCAGATGTGAAGAACGTGCTCTACTCTGCAGCCGGGAGCCATGGTCTGTCCTGGAGCCTTTGGCTGAAAGTGCCTGGGGAGACTCGAGGCCGCCCACTAGGATTTTGGAGTTGAAGCTACAGAGGGGCCGAGGCCGGTTACACTCCAACTGAGAAGGAAATTTTAGCAGCCTATGAAGGAATCCAAGCTGCCTTGGAGGTGATTGGTACAGAAGCACAACTCCTCCTGGCACCTCGACTACCAGTGCTGGGGTGGATGTTCAAAGGAAAGGTCCCCACCACCCACCATGCCACCGATGCCACATGGAGCAAGTGGATTGCTCTAATTACACAGCGCACCCGTATGGGTAAATTGAATCGTCCTGGGATTTTGGAAATAATTACAAATTGGCCGGAAGGTGAAAGTTTTGGTCTCACAGATGAAGAACCAGAACAAGTGACACGGGCTGAAGAAGCTCCACCATATAATCAACTGCCAGCAGAGGAGACACATTATGCTCTTTTCACTGACGGTTCCTGCCGCATTGTAGGGACGAACCGGAAGTGGAAAGCAGCTGTGTGGAGCCCCACACGACAAGTTGCTGAGGCCACTGAAGGAGATGGTGAATCGAGCCAACTTGCAGAACTCAAAGCCGTTCAATTGGCCCTGGACATTGCTGAGAGAGAGAAGTGGCCAAAACTCTACCTCTATACTGATTCATGGATGGTAGCCAATGCTCTGTGGGGATGGCTAGAGAGGTGGAAAAAGGCTAATTGGCAGCGTAGAGGAAAACCAATTTGGGCTGCTGAAGAGTGGAGAGACATTGCTACCAGGGTAGGGAGACTACCTGTGAAAGTCCGCCACGTAGATGCTCATATCCCCAAGAGTAGAGCTAATGAGGAGCATCAAAACAACGAGCAGGTAGATCGGGCTGCAAAGATAGAGGTGTCAAAGATAGACTTAGATTGGGAACACAAGGGAGAGCTGTTCCTAGCCCGATGGGCCCACGATGCCTCAGGTCATCAGGGCAGAGACGCCACCTATAAGTGGGCATGAGACCGAGGGGTGGATCTAACCTTGGACAGTATTTCTCAGGTTATCCACGATTGTGAGACGTGTGCTGCCATCAAACAGGCCAAGCGGGTGAAGCCCCGAAGGTATGGTGGACGGTGGTCCAAATACAAGTATGGGGAGGCCTGGCAGATTGATTATATCACATTACCCCAGACACATCAAGGTAAGCGCTACGTGCTCACAATGGTGGAAGCCACCACGGGGTGGCTGGAGACCTACCCTGTTTCTCATGCTACGGCCCGTAACACCATCCTGGGCCTTGAGAAGCAAGTCCTGTGGAGACATGGTACCCCTGAGAGGATTGAGTCAGACAACGGGACTCATTTCAAGAACAGCCTTATCAGCACATGGGCTAGGGAACACGGCATAGAGTGGGTGTACCATATTCCCTACAACGCACCAGCTGCTGGGAAAGTGGAGAGGCACAATGCACTGTTAAAAACCCAGTTGAAAGCATTGGGTGGGGTATCTTTCAGAAACTGGGAGCAGCATTTGGCCAAGGCCACCTGGTTGGTTAACACCCGAGGTTCCACCAACCGAGCGGGTCCTGCTCAGTCTGAGTTCCTTAATATCGTAGATGGAGATAAAGCCCCAGTGGCCCATGTCAGAGGTTTGTTGGGAAAGACAGTATGGATTAACCCTGCCTCGAGTGCAGGCAAACCCATCCGTGGGATTGTTTTTGCTCAAGGACCAGGGTATACATGGTGGATAATGCAGAAAGATGGAATAACACGCTGTGTACCTCAGGGAGATCTGAAGGTGGGGTGAGACTCCTATGTAAATGTCATTGTTGGATGAATGTTACTACATGGAACAGAAGGAAACGTGTAAGTGTCAAAGGTCTGAGCAAGTAAGATAGAAGGAAATGTGTAAGTGTTGAAGGTTTGAGTAAGTGAGATGCAAGTTTTTTATTGTATGTTCACGATATGGGATAAGGGGTGGAATGTCCTGGGTTGACGGCGCCTCCTATCCCAATCGTGCAACTTTATCTCTATGTACTGCACTGTTATGTCTGACAGCTGCCCCCCCCCCCCCCCCTCGGTGGGGTGTTTGCGGCGGTGGGGCTACTTGGGCTTTTGGCTTTTGGCTGCTTGCTCGGCTTGGCTGCAGGCTTTGCTTTGCTTTGCTTTGCTTTGCTTTGCTTTGCTTTGCTTTGCTACTAGCTTTGCTTTACTTTGCTTCTGGCTTTGTTTTTTTTTTTCTTTTGCTTTTGTTTTTTGTCCCCTTTTTTTTCTTCCCTCCCCTCTCTCTCTTTCCCCACCCCCCCCCCCCCGAAGATCACTGGACCGGCTCCAGACCTGACCTGGGAATATCTGGGGGTCCTTGATGCCTGAAGACAGAAGCTCTGCGCCCTCCCCTCACAGCAATTGCTTGAGTATTTTTTCTTTTTCCTTGTGTTGGGGAGTGTCTTTGTTTATTTGTTAATAAATAGGTTTTTTCCACTTCTCCTCCGAGGAATTCCTTCTCAAACCCAGAGCTGGGGGAGGGAAGGGGTGGTGGAGGTTTGTTTTCTGGGGGGCTCCTTCTGGAGACCTTCCCCTAATTTGTCCTAAACCAGGACAACAATTTATTAGGAAAAAACTATCCCAATCACCAACAAAGAGAGAAACCACAATAAGGACGGACAGCGCAGCGCTGGGTGGACAGGGATCTGTAACCTAAGGTACAGATTTCCCAAATCCACATGGAGCGAACTGCTGCTTGGGGTCTTATAGGGTTTTTTGTGTCCCGAGGCAAAACAGGTGTGGGGCATAGTCCAATAAAGAGTCCAAATACAATGTTGAATGAATTTCCCGGATTCGTCAAGCCTTCTGAATAGCGATACGGGAAGGCTCTTTTCACCTGCGTATCAAGCTTATCAATTTTTGATTGCATTTGAGGGTGGTTTCCGGAGAGGAGTCTTCTCAGCCCGATGTGTCATTATCTTAGCTGGCCAACTTCTTTGTCCCCCTTGATGGTCCTGGTTCTGCTCTTTGTCTTGGGCTGATGAGAGGTTGTGACTCGAGCAGTCGCCTGACTTGGGAAGGAATTTTTAAACAAACTACACTTTTTATATCTTTAAACTAACATTAATAAAACATATATTTTTATCTTTTTCTGCACGAATTTTTACCCCAATGATACATTTATTACAGTCTCATACTGCATTACCTGGTTTTATTGCAGAAGGAAACAGACAAGCAGATGTAGTTGCCCTACCGGTTCAACCTGTTTCAGTTTCACCTGACTGCTTTGCTCAAGTCATTCATTTTTTCACCACAATGCTGCTGAACTGGCATGTGCCTTCAATTTGACTAGCCGCCAAGCCTCTAACATTGTGGCTGTGTGCCCAGACTGTCAAAGACACTCCTTTCCTTCTGTTGCAGGTGGTGTTAACCCTAGAGGACTTCAGAGTCTTCAAATTTGGCAGACTGATGTTACTAATTTTCCCAAGTTTAAATTTATTCATTCTTCTATAGACACCTTTTCAGGTGCCCTGTTTGCATCCTGTCATACAGGAGAATCATCAAAGGATGTTTGCCGCCACTTTGCAAGTGCCTTTGCAGTTCTGGGAATTCCTTTACAAATTAAAACTGACAATGGCCCTGCATATAAATCCCAGAGGGTTTCAAATTTTTTTGCCCTTTGGAGGGTTACACACAAAATGAGGTGTTTTGGTTTAGGGCAAATTTGGGAGGAAACTTCTGGATGGGGTTCCTCTGGAAAGCAAACTTAAATGGTCCGGGAAAAGAACTTCTTTGGAGAAAAGTGGAAAAACTATTTATTTAACAAACGAAATGCCCACAAGCATAAAGAATGAACAATATGAAACAACAAAACTTCTTGCTGCTTTGAAGAGAGATGGCAAAACTGAGGAAGTTTTTGCCCTGGGTGTAGCTCAGCTCATTTTTTAATTAGTTCTAGTTTTTTTGGCGCTGGAAAATGCTGAGGTCCAGGCCCTGGTGGTCTGCAGGCATGAGCTTTTGGTCTTTTTCTGGGTTTTTCAGTCCAGAGCAGATTTAAACAGTCCCAAGAAAAACGAAACAAAACAGTCTAGGGAACTTTTTTGCTTCAGCTGGCTAAATTAACTAAAAGCAAAAGCTCTCTGTCTGGCCGCTGTTCGTACTTCCGACAAACACACAGAGTCCAGAGAAAAGAATGTATAGGAGTGAACGCTGTTTTCTCAAAACAAACTACATGCTTCTTTTTTTTTCTACTTCGCTTTCAGAACTAGTTTTAAAGGTACAGAACACAACATACAGCACACACAGAATAGACAATTGGGGATACAAGCATTATAGTTACTCTAGGACATTTCACTTCTTATCTCTATATCATTAACTTACTAAAACTAATTGAATTTTAACTCTACAAACACATACATTATATATGCATATATTTATGTAGAAACAATATACAGCTATATACAGACAACAGCAGTGACATTCAACAAAAAGTGATATTTACACATGGTTTTCACTTAACAATCAGATCTCTTTGAGGTACACATAGTGTTGTTCTATCTTTCTGCATTATCTACCATGTACAACCTGGTTCTTGAGCAAAGACAGTCCCACGGATGGGTTTGTCTGTACTTGAGGCAGAATTGATTTAAATTGTTTTCTTTAACAAACTTTTTGCATGTACTACAGGGACTTTATTTCCATCTACTGTATGTAGAAGTTTAGGCTGGGCAGGGCTTGCCCTGTTGGTGGAATTTCAGGTGTTAACTAACCAGGTGGCCTTTGCTAGATGCTGCTCTCAATTTTTGAAAAATCCCCCACCCAATGTTTTTAAGGCGATTTTTAACAGTTTATTGTATTTTTTTACTTTTTTGGCCTCTGGTGCATGGTAGGGCATATGGTACACTTACTCAATGCCATGTTCCCTAGCCTAGGTGTTGATAAGGCTATTTTTGAAATGAGTTTTATTGTTTGACTTAATCTTTTCAGGGGTACGATGCTTTTAAAGAACTTGTTTTTTAAGGCTTAGAATGGTGTTACGGGCCATAGCATGAGGCACAGTGTAGGTCTCTAGCCATCTTGTGGTGGCTTTTACTATTGTGAGTACATAGTGCTTACTTTGGCATGTTTGGGGCAGTGTGATATCAATTTGCCAGGCCTCCCCATACTTATATTTGGACCACTTCCCACCATACTATAGGGGCTTTACTCGTTTGACTTGCTTGATTGCAGCACATGTTTTACAGTTATGGATAACCTGAGAAATACTGTCTATGGTTAGATCTATCTTTTGGTCTTGTGCTTACTTATAGGTGGCATCTACTCTGATGACTTGAGGCATCATGAGCTTATCAAGCTAGGAACAACTCTTTTTTGTGTTGCTAATCTAAGTTTATCTTTGACACCTCTATTTTTGCAGCTTGATCTACTTGCTCATTGTTTTGGTGCTCTTTATTAGCTTGACTTTTGGGGACATGGGCATCTACATGATGGACTTTTGCAGGTAGTTTTTCTAATTTGGTAGTGATTTTTTTTATTCTTCAGCAGCTCAAATTGGTTTTCTTCTATGCTGCTAATTAGCTTTTTTTACTTTTTCAACCATTTTTATAGAGCATTTGCTACTATCTATGAATTAGTGTAGAGGTAGAGCTTTGGCTACTTTTTCTTTTAACAATGTCTAGGATTAATTGAATGGTTTTGAGTTCAGCGAGTTGGTTTGATCTACCTTTTTTTTCAGCAGCTTGTGAGACTTGTCGTGTGGGGTTCTATACAGTTGCTTTTTACTTTCGTTTCATCCCTACAATGCAACAAGAACTATCTGTAAAAAGAGTGTAGCATGTTTTTTCTGCTGGCAGTTGGTTATATGGTGGAACTTCTTCAACACGTGTCACTTGCTTTTGTTTATTTATCAGTGAGACTAAAATTTTTACTTTTAGGCCAATTTGTAATTATCTCTAAAATTTCAGGGCGATTCAGTTTTTTAATACAGGGGCGCTGTGTGATGACAGCAATTTACTTACTCTATGTGGCATTGGTGGCATGGTGGGTAGAGGGAACTTTTGCTTTGAATATTTACTTCAGCACTGGTAGTCGGGGTGCCAGGAGGAGTTGTGTTTTAGTGCTTATTACTTTTGAGGCAGCTTGGACTCTTTTATAGGCTGCTAAAATTTCCTTCTCTGTTGGAGTGTAGTTGGCTTCAGACCCTTTGCAGTTTTGACTTCAGAATTTCAGTGGTTGGCCTTCAGTTTTACTAGGCACTTTTTGCTAAAGGCTTTAGGACAGACCATTGCTCTCGGCTGCAGAGTAGAGCATGTTTTTCACATTTGGTTCTGTCCTGACTGGGCCAAGGGCTACTGCATGAGCGATTTTTTGCTTGATCGGGGCAAAGGCATGTTGCTGTTCAGAGCCCCACTGGAAAGTGGTTTTTTTTGCGGGTGACCAGGTAGAGAGGGCTCATAGTCTGGCTGTAGTTAGGAATATGCATTTTCTAAAAGCCTATGGCACCTAGGAAAGCTTGTGCTTCTTTCTTGTTGGTTGGTGGAGATATTGCTGTGATTTTGTTGATGACATCGGTGGGAATCTGAAGCCGTCTATCTTTTTACTTTATTCTTAGGAACTGGATTTTTCAAGTAGGTCTCAGTTTTTCTTGATAGCAAAACTAGCATTCAGGAGACTTTGGATCATTTTTTTTCTTTTTTTAAACACTTCAGCTGCAGTGTTCCCCCATACAATGATGTCATCAATGCTCTGTAGATGTTTTGGAGCCTTACTTTTTTTTAGTGCAGTTTGAATTAGTCTACGGTAGATGGTAAGTACTGTGCTTCTATTCTTGGGACAATCAGTTTTAAGTGTACTTCACACTCTTCTACATGAAGGCAAACTGAGGCTTGCATTTTGCTGCTAAAGGAATGAAGAAAAATGCATTGGCAACGTTAATAGTGGCATACTACTTTGCTGCCTTGGACTCTAGTTCATACTGGATCTTTAATGTCTGGCACAGCAACACTCAGCAGTAGAGTTATTTCATTCAAGGCACGATAGTTTACAGTCAGTTTTTATTTTTTTTTAGATTTGCGCACAGGCCAAATGGGGCTGTTGAAGTGTGAGTGGGTTTTGCTGACTACCCCTTGGCTCTCCAGCTCATGGATTATTTTGTGGATGGGAATTACAGCATCTTGAGTTGTTTTGTACTGTTGGTGATGCACTGTCAAAGTGGCAATTGATACTTGTTGCTCTTCCCCCTTCAGAAGTCTTACAGCAGATGGGTTTTTTGATAGTCTAGGCAAGGTGTTCAATTGCTTAACACTTTCTGTCTCTACAGCTGCTATCCCAAATGCCCACCTGAGTCTCTTTGGGTTTTTGAAATACTTATTTCGGAGAAAGTCTATGCTTAAAATGCATGGGGCCTCTGGGCTAGTCAATAGGGTGCTTTTTTTACTCATTTTTAGTCAGACTCACATTAGCTTCTACTAAAGTAAAATTTTGTGATCCCCCTGTCACACTAGCAATAGAAACAGATTCTTCCCCCATGTCTTGATGGGAGTAATGTGCACTGCACACTAGTGTCAACTAAGGCTTTATATTTTTGTGGTTTTAATATGCTGGGCTAACAAATCTACACAGTTTAAAAAACATGTTTTTTTCTAGTTTTTACCTGGCTAGAGGCAGGGCCCCTCTAAGCTTGGTTATCTGGGTTTTTTTGGGTACTTTTTTTTTGGTAGAACCTTTTTTCTGAGTTTTGCCTTCTTCTAATTCAAGCACATATCTTGCCAGATCAGCAGTAGATTTTTTATCTTATTTCTTCATGTTTTTTCCACAATTACTCAGGAAGAACCACAACTCAGCTCATAGGGTGTCTTTTTTTTCCTTATTTGGGGAATTGCGGGTGTTTGGTGCAGCTTACCCACTAGCTGGGCACCGAGCCCACATACAGGAGTCTTGTGGATCTGAACCTCCAACTGAAATATGGCAGATGGCGTGAAAGAAAGGAGGACCCTCACGTGAGTAGCAACCAGGTTTATTCTACCCGGAGACCCACCTGAAGAGTGAGGTCTGGGCTTCGAGTTACAGGTTAAATACCAGGGGCGGTACACCGAGCAAGGGAGAACCTAGAATCAATCCACTGAGGGGGAAGAATGACCCAGAACATGGGATACTTAACAGAACAATGAAAGAAGGAGGGAGCCTGTGAACTTGCCAAATCACTGAGCATCTCCACCAGAATCTTCCAGGCTTTAAGGAGTGATTACAGGGTGATTGACAAGACCCACCACCAGGGAAAGACCACAGGGGTTTGAGCATTGGGGGGTGTAGGGATAAACCATTATAAAACGAATAACAAAAGCATAATTTTGGGAAACCCAAAATTCACACCGCAACAGGGAATGTCTGTGTTTGGTGCCAGAACTTCTGACTTGTACTGCTGAGATTTGGAGAATGTTTTTTTTAAGTTTCTTGTGGTTCTCTTCTATTTTGTCTTTTAATTTTTGCAGACGGGTTTCTACAGCTCCAATTTTTGCATGTGTTGGACCATGCATGGCATCTGTATATGCTTGGAGCTTTTTTGCTATATTTAGAACAGTTTCTTCTGTACCATTTGGCTTCATTATTGCTAAAGCAGAAGAGTATTTTTGTGGCCCAAGCCGTACAAGTTTTTGCCACATCACGGGTGTACATGGTACCAAGTCTGGGTTTTTAGTGTTTAGGTCATCTGAGAAGACAATCTCTGCCACTGCTATTTTTTTCAAGCATTGAATTTCTTGTTTTATGGTCTTCTACTGGGTTTGCTGCATATAGAGATCGTCTGCACACAGATATCTTTGTGCCACACTTCCCAGGACCCCTTCCCAGAGACTGCAAGGGGTAGCTTCTTTCATTATTCCTTGCTCGATAACCAGATCATGTGACAGGGATCCCAAATGCCTCATTTCAGTGCCATCCAGCATTGCAGCTTTGCCTGCAGCGTCCCAAAGGCAGACTAACTAATTATAGATTCATCCGGTCATAGAGTGTAATCCTTTCTTAGGCCATGAAGGTCCTTCAGGGAAAAGGACTTAATAGTGGCTCCTGATCTTGTGCCAGCTGGTTGGGCATCTGATCTTGTGCTAGTTGGTTGCGCTCCTGATCTTGTGGTAGCTAGTTGGGCTTTTGATTTTTTGCCAGTTGGTTGGGCTTTTGATTTTGTGTCAGTTTGTTCAGCTTCTGATTGTGTATTAGTTGGTTCGGCTTATGATTGGGTGTCAGTTGGTTGGGCTTCTGATTGGGTGTCGTTGGGAGGCATTGAGGGTCTTTCACCTGGGTCATTGTCTACTGGTTGATCGATTTTTTGTGTGCGCTTTTTTATCAGGATGATTGCCAGTGTCTTAGACTCACTGTCTGGTTTAGTTGCTGTCTTAGGCTTATTGTTTGGTTTAGCTGCTGCCTTAGGCTTATTGTTTGGTTTAGCTGCTGACTTAGGCTCCCTGTCTGGTTCAGCTGCTGTTTGAGTAGCTAGGGTGTTGGCTGCAGCCTGAGTGACTGGGGTAGCTGCTCATTTATCTTCCTGCCCCCCTGCCTTTATCTGCTGCTCTACAGTATCTAGCAGCGTGCAATAAGTGTATGCTAGGGTCCAGCTAATTGCAATGATCTTTTTTTTCTTGGAGTCATCCTTGTGATGCCTTGGAAGGCTGACCTGAAACAGAGACTGGACAGAGCTAGAGAATAAAGTAGGTATTTATTGAAAAGCCTCCAGGATCCACCCTGGGCAGGACAGGAGCCCGACAAAGGCTGCGCCCCGGCTGGACCAAGAATAGTCACAAAAATGGCACCCCAGTCACGAGATCTTACACTTTTATAAGTTTTGGTCCATTTGCATATTGGGGTTTAATTGTCCAATTACAGCTTCAGATTGTGAGGTCTCATCCTTCTTGTTCCTCCCTTCAGTCCACCGTTGTTTATGCTTTTAGGCCTGAAAGGTGTCCTTGGTTCTCCACAGGAAAAGGATTTGTTTTGTCTACCTACTCTGTGAAGAGAGCTTACTGCCACTTAATATGAGGCTCAGAACTACATCCCTAGACAGCACAGAATCTGCAAACATGAAAACTAAAACTTAAGGCATTACTTGCACTTCTCTTTCAAGTATTTCCCCACTTCAGCTGGGGAATTTGTTTACATGGGAAGTCCCAGGCTATAGGGTCAGAAAATTTTTTCAGGGTTTGGCCTATATCTTCCTATTCTTCACACTACTCAGGATTTTTTACACTTGGGCCAACTTCTGGGTCTACTTTTGGGTCAGGGGACTCATCAGCGCCCTTGGACATCTCAGCCCTCACTTTAGAGAAGCTGCAGACTGTATAGAGGAAGCTTATCAGTTGAAATACTAGGAAGGTGGTCTTTTTAACATTCAGGGGACACTGAACATTCTCTAAAAGTGATGTAACCAATACAAAAGAGAAGAGGGACAGGAAAGGCTGAAAAGCTTCATTCTTTATTCTTCTTTTAACAAACTGGATGCAATTCATAAATTTCCAAGCATGCTGCTGGAACTAGGATGCAGGGTAGGACGAAGAGACTATAAACTAAACATTCCTGGCACAAACTCCAATACTTTTATAAACTTTTTATAAATCATGATCACTGAGCCTAACAAAATAGCAATTATAATTTGTGCACTTCTAGTTTAAAAGCTATGTTAGGGACAACATTGGAGTTATTTCTGGATAAGAAAACAAACTTAGGGACCAGAAAGGTATTAAAACCTCAAAAAAGCCTAGGGAACAGAAACACGGAAAGGAATCCATTCCAAGAGACATTAGGAATTCAAGGAGCAACATGGCTACTGACGACTTTATCTTTACACAAAGTACAACTAAAATGCCATCAATAATCAATATAAGTTTTTTTCACTTTCTCGTGCCATGCAGTTGGGCGCCAATAAAAAAAAATGTATTGTCCAGGTTTAGGGCAAATTTGGGAGGAAACTTCTGAATGAGGTTCCTCTGGAAAGCAAACCCAAATGGCCCCTCCCCCCAGCCAGTCCGGGAAAAGAACTTCTTCAGAGAAAAGTGGAAAAAACTATTTATTTAACAAACAAAATGCCCATAAGCATAAAGAATGAACAATATGAAACAACAAAACCTCTTGCTGCTTTGAAGACAGTTGGCAAAACTGAGGAAGTTCTTGCCGTGGGTGTAGCTCAGCTTGCTCAGTCGCTGATCAGTCCCAGTCCCTTCGGTGCTGAAAAATGCTGAGGTCCAGGCCCTGGTGGGCCGCAGGCGTGAGCTCTCAGTGCTCCTCTGGGTTTTTCAGTCCAGAGCAGATTTAAACAGTCCCAAGAAAAAGGAAACAAAACAGTGTCGCCCTCAGTTTTCTTGATTTCGAGTGTTTGAAATCTTGCAGTGCAGATTCTCACGCAGCTTCAAGAAAACAATGTATATTTTTAGAAGTTATCTATTGGGTTTACATATTTCTCCTCTGGGAGGAGAAATATGATTGATGGTGATGTTCACCATCCAGGTCAAAGAGGTGTAGCCAATCTCTTGCCTGTTGTACAAATGTATATAAGAATGGAGTCAGATAATTAAAATAGAGGAGCTTTCCCTTGACCTGCTGTGTCTGCCTCTTCCTTTGTGTGTCCGAAACTGTGGCAAAACAGTCTAGGGAACTTTTTTGCTTCAGCTAGCTAAATTAACTAAAAGCAAAAGTTCTCTGTCTGGCCACTGTTCAAACTTCAAACTTCCAACAAACACACAGAGTCCAGAGAAAAGAATGTGTAGGAGTGAATGCTGTTTTCTCAAAACAAACTGCGTGCTTCTTCTTTTCCTGCTTCACTTTCAGAACCAGTCTTAAAGGTACAGAACACAACATACAGCACACACAGAATAGACGATTGGAGATACAAGCATCATAGTCACCCTAGGACACGAGGATTCCCCATTCCTCGATGGGCCAGGCTATAATCAAAAGGGCCCATGCTTCACTTAAGCGTCTTCTGTTGCAACAGAAAGTGGAATGCGGAATGCTACCCCAGCAGAGCAATTACAGAAGGCATTGTATGTATTTAATTTTTTAAATTGCTCCTTAATGGATCCTACTCCTTCAATCGTAAGGCATTTTGGCAATAATCCTCAGAAGTAAAACAAAAGGCCCCAGTGTTTATTAAAGACCTAGAATCAGGTAAGATTATGGCACCTTATCCCCTTGTTACATGGGGAAGAGGTTTTGCTTGTGTTTCTACAGAAAACGGTCCGAGGTGGATCCCAGCCAAAAACGTGAGACCCTTCAGAGAATCCTTGAATACCTCTTCTGAGGAACCTGACCACCCTGGTACTCCACCCCGGTACTCCACCCCCAGCTTCACCCACTTCATCCCGGGCTTTGCCTTCCTAGACCATCAAGTTTGCCTCCACCAGGATCCTGCAGCCACCCAAACCAACTGATTCTGGACCCAAGAGGACTCACTGATCTCTCATTACTCTGTGAACTGTGTCAGGGAAAGTGGTACTGTGCATTGCAGCACTGGCACCATGATTGCTTACTGTGTGCTTTTTGTGCTAGTTTTTGGTGATTGTGTTATTTTGAAGTTTGTGTGTGTGTGAGATTATGGCTTGCTTTGCATAAGCATTTTTGGGAGCCTGATTGGCCGCCTCAAGCTGATCCTAGTTGTAGGACTCAGCCTTGACAAAGGAGAGGTGGTTGCAATGCCACCCCTTCCAGACCGTAATGTGTGGCTTATGCTAGCTCAAGCTTTAAATGAATCTACACTGTGCCTGTCCATGACTTCTCCTGGTGATCCTTTTAAGACCTGTTTAGTAGCCATGCCTTTAGAGAAAAGTGAGTGGGATGCATCATATAATTTGACCATTCAAAGAGATTGTATTGCTCCAGGTCGGCTTGAGCCAGTGGGGTGGTGTGAGACAGACAATTGCAAAAAGCAAGGTCAGCCACCAGGATGGTACTTTGCCAACAGCAGTGGTCAAGGAATGGATCAAATTAAAGGGTTTCTACCCCTTCCCCTACAGCCTCAAGAATTGGACATTTTTGGATCCACACAATGCTTTGTGTGTTTTTTCCTAAATTATACCAGCAGCCTTTTCACTAATCAAAGAGCTGGGATTGATGTTTCAGGCACAGGTATTTATGCCAATGTTTCTGCCTGGTGCAATTATACCTTACCACGACAAGTTATCCCAGGAATATATGCTGGTGGATTGCCTGACAATATATTTTTGATATGTGGAAATAGAGCATGGAAAGGAATACCAGGAAAGGTTGTAGGAGGTCCTTGCACTTTTGGGTGACTTACCATGTTTCACTCTTTATGAGAAAACTTGACATCTTTACATAGATTGGTTCAAGCAAAATGTAGCACACACACATATAGCCCAGATTGTGATGATAATATTGAATCTTGGAATGTTGGAGCCTGAGAGTTTGCCTCAATTATTCAATCCATTGGCAGAGCACATGCATTAAAAACTTTGAATAACCTTGGCTGTTGGACTGAAAAGCAAACTAATGCTACTAGCTCTGCTTTAACAGGCTTATTAACAGATATAGATACTGAGAGACATGCTATGCTGCAAAATCAGGCTGTGATTGATTTTTTGCTTTTAGTGCATGGGCATGGATGTGAAGATTTTGAAGGCTTGTGTTGCATGAACCTGTCTGACCACTCTCAATCTATTCATGCTAGCATACAGGCCCTCCAAGAAAGTGTTACCAAACTAAGGGTTGTAGATGACAGTGATTGACTTGAACATGCGCTTGGGAGGTGGGGGCTTACTGGCTGGCTTAAGCATTTAGTTAAAACAGGAATTTATGTTTTGGCTGTACTGTTGCTTATGATGATTTGTTTGCCATGTGTTTTACAATGTGTTCAGAGATTGATGGATAAGTCGATGAAAAAAATCTTAATGGTGGAAAGAGAAGTGGGAAATGTGGGAATACAGCTTGGAAGCTGGACTCAAAGTACTGCTGAACTCATTGCAGAAGTAGATGTGCTAGAGGGCTACAGGCCCTGGCAAGTTGAGGCAAGATCCTGAAGAAGGAAGAGAGCAAGGAGTGCGTATGTATGTTTGTGTGCAAGACAGTACAGGCCTGTACAAGTCTGTACTAGCCCATAGCTAAGCAATGTTACTAAGAGACATAGATATTGTTGTTATGCTTGAAAGGTATATAAACCAGCAGTGTATTCAATAAAATTGGCTTCATGATGCAAACCATGGGGACCCTATCTCTTCAATCGCCATACAATGAAATATTAGTAATATGGTTGGAATAGAGATATTAACACTGCAAGGTGAATATAAAAATCATGGTTATATTTTGATTTGAAAATATGAAAACATGCAATTAGTTTTCTAGGGATAGTAGTGACAGACTTGCTATATTTAGAAATCTGCTATTGACTTTAACAGGAGTTGGCATGGGTGAAATATGAAAGGTGGTTGTTAGTAATTTTTAGCATGAAAATGCTTTGTTGAAATCCTATAACTGAAATTGTAGGATTTTTGGAAGAGGAAAATAAATACCTTGGTGCTTCTTTTTTTCTTTGGAGGTTTAAAATGGTATGTAAATTGTCATGAATTTTATACAGAAGAAATTATCAAATTAAACCAAAATTTTTAAATATCACATGGCACTATATTGTAACTTCAATGCACACCTGAAAAGGAGTTTACTATTGTTAGGACTAATTTGTTGAGAGTATTTAAAAACAATATTAGAATAGTTGTTTTTATGGTAACTATTTGTTGTGTCCGATTATTGAAAATATAATTTTGTGGTTAGTCCTTTCTGTGTTTTTTTCTGTATGTTGATCATCTGCATTGCCACAGGTGAGTGGCTGTGGTAGGCATGGCAGGCTGTGGTTGTTGCGATGGCTGGGACAGACACCTGCCGCTCCCTGTGGCCATCCTGCCTATGCACTGCTCTCCGGTCCCAGTGTGGGGGGGGCGGTGCTGCTCGGGGCCCCTCCTAGGATGGTGTGCTGCAGCAGCTGTGGTAGTTCCTCCGGTCCTGGGGGTTGGGGAGGGCTACCTGGGATTCCTCCAGGATGGTGGTGACTCGTCTAGCCAGGTCTTTTCTCTAGCACAGTATAAGCTTACGAGGGTCCGCAGCAGACGGAGCTGGGGCTGTTGCAGGAGTGGGAGGAGTGGCTTGCAGGGCTTTGTTAGGCCACAAAATGTTGGCCACACCTTATTTGGCAAATTTTGCTGTGGAGGGGGAAGGCAGGGAACACAGTGCTGCTTCTGCTGGGGCCATGTGCTCAGTACCGTGCCCCCACAGCTCTGCACACCCCCCCACCTGCTGTTTTCTGCTGCTGCCTCACTCTGCTCTGGTAGCTCCCTCCTGCTTTGCATGCTCTGCCCTTCACTGCTTCTGTTGCCGCAGCTCTGCTTTTGCAGACAGCAGGCGGATGGGGAAAGACGCTGCTAGGAGGGGCCCTCCCTGGCCCCAGACACCCTCTGCGACTCAATTTTTGCTAAGGCCACATGGTGTGGGGCAGCAAGAGCTTCTTTGTGATACTGTCAAGGTCCTCTCTAGGATTATACAAACTGGGGGACAAGGGGCTATCTTCTGATCTACTTCCCATAACTCTGGTAGACTTACGGTTGTCCATTGGAGGTTCAGGAGTCATCGATATGGTGGCCACGGTTGTTGATAGGAGGCACAGGTTGTTGGTGGTGACAGGCGTCTCTGCACATGGATTGGGCGGCACTGGGTCGACCAGCTTCTCTTCCGGCCTCTGGCACGCACGCTCCACCATCTTGAGTAAGAACCTTGGCTGAGTGCCTCTCATGCCATGTGCTCTCTGCCATCTTGGGGTTTTTCGGTGGGCTGTCTCTGTGGCGCTTTACAGGGTGCGGAGCCCAAAGGCGGTCTCTGCAGCTGGGGCATGGGAGGACCTGGGCATTCTGAGGATGAAGCCGGTGAGAGTGGCAGTGCGGGAACTCTCATGAACATTGACTGCTTTCCCCTCAGTTTTTCACCCGCCGGTCTGTCCTGCTCCGTTTCCTTGGTGGGCTTTTTGGTGGGCGGTGTCCATGGCATCTTTACTGAGGTCTCTGCATTCTGCTCAGCTTCCAACCACCCCAGCAAGTCTGAAACAATTTTCCAGGGCTTTTTAATATTTAGTCCATGGTTCTCAGACCACGCCAGCAAGGCTGGCAACACCTGCTGCATATAGTTTGCTTCCCATTTAGGTAAAAGGAGAATCAATTCCTTGACAATGAGGTTTTCTTCCAGCTATATCCATCTTGCCATGTTTCCGGCAGAGTTTTTCTTCTATTTTTTCAGTTTTTTGCTTTTGTTCTTCCGGCTCTCACGCTGACTTGTTTTTCAGCTTTTCCAACTTCTCGTTTTTTAGCTTTTCCAGCTTCTCCGGCTCTCACACTGCATGTATTTTTATACAGCCTGATGGCTGTTCTGTCTCCTCTCTCTGGTGGGATGGCTGTCATCTTCACACAGGGGCACCACATGTAATGTGAGGGGGTCGTGGGTAGGGAGACAGAAAACATGACTCGAGTCCTCTTGATCATGAGACAAAACAGCCTCATTTTATTGTTTGGAACTTCCTTATATAGGAAGTTCAAAACTCCCGGTTGTAGATGCTGATTGGTCTGAGTCTTAGCCCTGGCCAGCTCCTTGACTAGTGATATGTCTGCTCTCTGGACTGACTGATTGGCTAGGTCTCTCTGTATGAGTTCTGTTGTTCACCCAGGGACCTTCCAGAACGAGCCAGGCCAGCCGAATTGGATTTGTTATGACCAGATTTATCTTGTCTAGCTAATAGATTAGCTACGACAGTGTTGTTCTGTCTTTCTGCATTATTCACCATGTGCAACCTGGTCCCTGAGCAAAGACAATCCCATGGATGGGTTTGTCTGTACTGGAGGCAGAATTGATCCAAACTGTCTTATTTAACAAACCTCTGGCATGTACTACTGGGACTTTATCTCCGTCTCCTATGTGTAGGAGCTCAGATTGGGAAGGGCCTGCTCGGTTGGTGGAGCCTCGGGTGTTAACTAACTAGGTGGCCTTTGCTAGATGCTGCTCTCAATTTTTAAAAGGTCCTCCACCCGATGCTTTTAAGGTGGTTTTAAATAGTCTATTGCATCTCTCCACTTTCTCGGCAGCTGGTGCACGGTAGGGGATATGGGGGGTTTGGGGAAGGGTGATGTAGTCAATTTGCCAGGCTTCTCCATACCTGTACTTCAGCCATCGTCCACCATACCACAGAGGCTTCACTCACTTGGCCTGTTTGATTGCAGTGCAGGTCTCACAGTTGTGGATGACCTGTGAGATGCTGTCCATAGTAAGGTCCACCCCTCGGTCACGGGCCCATCGGTATGTTGCATCTCTTCCCTGATGACCAGAGGCATCATGGGCCCAATGAGCTAGAAACAATTCTCTCTTGTGCTGCCAGTCTAGATCCACTTGTGATATTTTCACCTTGGCAGCTTTGTCCACCTGCTCGTTGTTGCGATGCTCCTCATTAGCCCGGCTCTTGGGTACGTGTGCGTCCACGTGTCGAACCTTCACGGTCAGCCTCTCTACTCGGGTGGCAATGTCCTGCCAAATGCCAGCGGCCCAGATGGGTTTTCCTCTGCACAGCCAGTTGGCCTTTTTCCAGCGAGTCAGCCATCCCCACAGAGCATTAGCTACCATCCATGAGTCAGTGTAGAGATAGAGCCTCGGCCACTTCTCTCGTTCAGCAATATCCAAAGCCAGCTGTACAGCTTTAAGCTCTGCAAGCTGACTCGATCCACCTTGTCCCTCGGTAGCCTGTGCAACTCGTCGTGTGGGGCTCTATACTGCAGCTTTCTATTTTCGGTTAGGGCCTACAATTCGGCATGAGCCATCAGTGAAGAGAGCATATCATCTTTCAGTCTCCAGTAGCTCATTATATGGTGGGGCTTCCTCGGCACGTGTTGCTTGTTTTTCTTTTTCTTTAGACGATAATCTAAAAGTCTTACCTTCCGGCCAGTTTGTTATAACTTCTAGAATCCCAGGGCGATTTGGGTTTCCAATACGAGCGCGCTGTGTAATGAGGGCAATCCATGTGCTCCATGTGGTGTCAGTGGCGTGATGTGTGGAAGGGACCTTTCCCTTGAACATCCACCCCAGCACTGGTAGTTGGGGTGCCAAAAGCAGCTGTGTTTCAGTGCCAATTACTTCTGAGGCGGCTTGAACTTTTTCATAGGCGGCCAAGATCTCCTTCTCTGTGGGAGTGTAGTTTGCTTCTGAGCCTCTGTAACTTCGGCTCCAGAATAGTAATGATCTGCCTTGAGTCTTCCCAGGCACCTTCTGCCAAAGGCTCCAGGACAGACCATGGCTCCCGGCTGCAGAGTAGAGCACATTCTTCACATCTGGTCCCATCCTGACTGGGCCAAGGGCTACCGTGTGAGTAATTTCTTGCTTGGTCTGAACAAAGGTTTGTTGCTGTTCAGGACCCCAGTGGAAATCGTTCTTCTTGCGGGTAACCAGGTAGAGAGGGCTCACTATCTGACTGTACTCAGGAATGTGCATCCTCCAAAAGCCTATGGCACCTAGGAAAGCTTGTGTTTTTTTCTTGTTAGTAGGTGGGGACATGGCAGTGATTTTGTTGATTATTTCTGTGGGAATTTGGTGACATCCATCTTGCCACTTTATTCTCAGGAACTGGATTTTTTGAGACGGTCCCTTAACCTTACTTCATTTAATGGCAAAACCAGCTTTCAGCAGAATTTGGATAATCTTCTTTCTTTTCTTGAAAACCTCCCCTGGAGTGTTCCCCCATACGATGATGTCATCAATGTACTGTAGGTGTTCTGGAGCCTCACCTTTCTTCAGTGCAGCCTGGATCAGCAGATGGTGGGGCTGTGTTTCCACCCCTGGGGCAATCGGTTTCAGGTGTACTGCATGCCCCTCCAGGTGAAGGCAAACTGGGGTCTGCACTCTGCTGCCAAAGGAATGGAGAAGAAGGCATTGGCAATATCAATGGTCGCATACCACTTTGCTGCCTTGGACTCCAGCTCGTACTGAAGCTCTAACATGTCTGGCAGGGCAGCGCTCAGTGGTGGCGTGACTTCATTCAGACCACAGTAATCCACTGTCAGTCTCCATTCTTCACTGGACTTACGCACGGGCCATATAGGGCTGTTGAAAGGTGAATGAGCCTTACTGATCACCCCTTGGTTCTCCAGTTTACTGATCATCTTATGTATTGGAATCACAGAGTCTCTGTCAGTGCGGTATTGCCGACGGTGTACTGTTGCTGTGGCAATTGGTACCTGTTGTTCTTCGACTCTCAGCAGTCCCACAGCAGAGGGGTGATCTGAGAGACCAGGCAAAGTATTCAACTGTCTGATGTTTTCTTTCTCCACTGCAGCTATCCCAAAAGCCCAACAATATCCTTTTGGGTCTTTGAAATATCTATTCTTGAGATAATCTATGCTGAGGATACACGGGGCCTCCGGGCCAGTCGCGATGGGGTGTTTTTGCCACCTGTTCCCAGTTAAACTCACTTCGGCCTCTAATGCAGTCAGTAGCTGGGACCCTCTTGTCACCCCAGAGATAGAAATGGGTTCTGTTCCTACATACCTTGATGGCATCATGATACATTGGGCCCCAGTGTCAACCAATGCCGTATATTTTTGTGGGTCAGATGTGCCAGGCCATCAGATCCACACAGTCCAGTAGATCAGATTGTCCCTTTCTTCTACCTGGCCAGAGGCAGGGCCCTCCTATTCCTGATCATGGCATACATTGTTCACTTCCTGTAAATATGTTTCTGAAGTCCTTTCAAGAGGATCAGTCATATTATCATTCTTGTACCGTGTGGGGTTCTGTGCACGAGAGACTGGAGTGACATTGATTCTAGATGGGCTTCTTGTGGTAGGTGTTTCTCTTTTCAGCTCACGTACCCGGGCTGCTAAGGAGGAGGTGGGTTTTCCATCCCACTTCTTCATGTCTTCTCCATGCTCTCGAAGGAAAGACCAGAGGCTACCTCGTGGTGTGTATCTTCTCTCCCTGGCTGGGGAACGCCTGCTCCTAATGGCAGAGACTCTCATCGGCTCTGGTGAGATTTGGTAAATTTCTTCCTTAAGTTCTTCTTCCAGTTTCTGTTGGCCTTCTGCAATCAAACTCCGGACTTGCTCAGCCAGTCTTGTTTCCACAGACGAGACATGGGTACGAACTGGGGCGGTGACAGTGTCTTTGTAAATTCTTAGTTTATTTGCCAAGACACCCACCCTGTCCTCACCTTCCCTCCATTGCAGTGTTGCCAGGTACCGTGAGTACATCTCTGGTCCAAGCCGTGCAAATCTCAACCACATCTGTGATGTGCACTGGACACCATTTGGGCTTTTAGGAAATCTCTTGTCTTCTGAAAAAATGATCTCCAGCACAGCCAATTCCCTCAGGCATCGGATACCTTGTTCTATTGTGCTCCATTTTCCTTGGTGTACTTGGAGGTCTTTTTTACAAAGGTATCTGTCTTTCACACTTGTTAGCAGTCGCTGCCAGAGAATGAGAGGTTCTTGGGTTTTTCCAATTCCCTGGTCAATGACCACATTCCGGGACAGCGATCCCAGTTGCCTGGCCTCAACTCCATCCAGAATGGTGTCATTGGCTGCAGCGTCCCAGATTCGGAGCAGCCAGGTCAGGATGGACTCGTTGGTCTGGCGGGTGAATTCCCTTCGCAGGTCACGCAGCTCACCCAGACATAGAGAGCGAGTGATGATCTGTCTCTGTCTCTTCTGCTGGGTGCGAAGGTCCTGCTGCATCCTCGTCAGTCACTATGCGGACTGATTTGCTCCTTGATTTCTTCTTCTGAGTGGTGGCAACTGCTACTGGTTTAGGCTGTTCCAGTTCAGTGATGGTTTGTGTGGAAATGGTGACGGCACCTTTGGTTCTTTTCTCCTCTGTGACAGTCTGTATAGATGTGGACACTGTTGCCTCACTTTTGGCTTCTTTCTCTTCTGTGATGGTCTGTGTAGATGTGGACACTGTTGCCTTGCTTTTGGCTCTCTTCTTCTTTGTGACAGTCTGTGTAGATGCTGATGCTGTTGCTTTGCTTCTTTTTCTCTCTTCCTCTTCCTTAAGAACATGCTGCATCACACCATGTAGTGTTTTGATTCTAAGCATGGTGCGGGCCGTGCAGAGAAGAGAAAACAGGACTAACAATAACATCATGCTGTCCTTGGTATCCAGAGGGTGCTCAATATTTTCAAAAACTGCTGTGTCATGCCTGAAAAGCTTGAAAAAATCATTCTTTACCCCTCCCCACAGGGGCTGGGTGAGATTGTTGAGGCTCTGGACATAGCATTTTAGACCAGAACAAGAATACAAAGCTGGGTATATATTCTGAATGATATTCACTGCCTCGGAGTTTATCAAGCAATGGACATAATAGACCAATAAAGCAATTTTAGTACCATATCCTGGTCTACACAGGAGCATTAAGACCAGCAGATTGTGCCCCAGGTGCGGAGAAATATAGAGAGATAGGTATGAGACACATGTAAGCATGCTGAGCATCATAGCGAACAGGTGCCTGCTTCAATACAAAATTGTCATTCTGACTTTCCTCAGTGCCTCGTGCCCCACGTTGGGCACCAAAAATATGTCGTGGTTTGAAAGCAAAACGAGTGAGAGGCTCTAAGTCAGAAATACAATTTAATAGGAAGAAGAAAAAAGGATAAAATAAAATAAATGCAATAATACAAAAAAAACACTGACAGAGTCAGAATACAACCTGAGCAGGATGATGGAAGCAGTGATCCCGTAGAAAGGTCTGGTAGCTCTGATCCTCTGGGAATCCAGTGGGTAAGGTCCTCTGTATTGTCCCAAATCTCAGATTATATCCAGGTGAGAATGTTTGGCTCCTCCCCCTGGGTGGAGCATCTCACAATGGGATAGTGAGTCATACAGGGGGTCCTTGATGGCTCATTAAAGAGAGATAACTCCCTCCAGGAGTTATCTATGAGTCATGCAGCAGGCTATTAACAGAAGACCCATTAATAAAAGACACCTTAACAGAGGACACTTTAACAGAGGACACCTTAACAGAGGACACCTTAACAGAAGACACCTTAACAGAAGAGGGAGGGGGAACCTGGAAGAACACTGCTTCAACAATTGGTTTCAACAGTTCATGAAGGTGATGATAGAATACTTTGTGCATATTTTATACTACAACTCAGGACACCCTTGTTCTATTGTCTTCCACTGGGTTTGTTGTATATAGAGATCGCCTGCACACAGATATCTTTGTGCCACACTTCCCAGGATCCGTGCCCAGAGACTGTGAGGGTTAGCCCCCCTCATCATTCCTTGCTCGATAACCGGATCATGTGACAGGGATCCTAAATGCCTTGCTTCAGTACCGTCCAGCATTGTAGCTTTGCCTGCAGCGTCCCAAAGATGGACTAACCAACTAATAATGGATTCATCAGGTCATTGAGTGTAATCCTTTCTTAGGCCACAAAGGTGCTTCAGGGAAAAGGACTCAGTAGTGACTTCTGATTTTGTCATTTTCTTTGACTTCTGATTTTATGTCATGAGCTGCCTTTGAGGGTCCTTGCCCTGGGTCATGCACCACTGGTTGGTCGGGTTTTTATGTGTGCTTCTTTCCCGCAGTGACTGCTAATGGCTTAGGCTCACTGTCTGGTTTAGTTGCTGTCTTAGGCTTATTGTTTGGTTTAGCTGCTGGCTTAGGCTCACTGGTTTAGCTACAACCTGAGTGATTGGGGTGTTTGCTGCAGCCTGAGTGACTGGGGGAGCTGCTGATTTATCTTCCTGCCCCCCTGCCTCTATCTGCTGCCCTACAGTATCTAGCAGCGTGCGATAAGCATATGCCAAGGCCCAGCTTATTGCAATGAACTTGTTCTCCTTAGAGTTATCATGGTGCTTTTCTTTCAGGTATTTCCCCACCTCAGCTGGGTTATGAATTTTTTCACGTGGAAAGTCCCAGGCTATAGGGTCAGAAAATTCCTTCAGGGTTTGGCCCATGTCCTCCCATTCTCCACACTACTCAGGATTCTCCACACCTGGGTCTACTTCTGAGTCAGAGGTCTCATCAGCTCCTCTGGACATCTCAGCCCTCATTCTAGAGAAGTTGCAGACCATACAGAGGAAGCTTACAGAATTAAATACCAGGAAAGTGGTCTCTAACACTCAGGGAAAACTGAACATTCTCCAGAAGTGACTTAATAAATTCAAAGGAGAAGAAGGAAAGGAAAGGCTGGAAAGCCTCATCCCCTGCTCCTCTTCTAACAAACTGGGTGCAATTACTAATAAACCCTCAAAACATGCAACTAGAATTAGGACACAGGGTAGGACGAAGAAACCATAAACCATACATATCTTGAACCAGTGCCTTTGTAAACGTCCTATAAATCATTATCACCCCACCCAAGAGAATAGCTATTCTAATTGGTGCACCTCTACTGTAAAATCTACGCGTTAGGGACAATACCGGGGCTATCTCTGGAAAGAAGATAAGCCTAGGGACCAAAAAGGTATTAAAACCTCAAAAAGGCGTAGGAACCAGAAACACATGAAGGCCTCCACCCCGAGCGAAGTTATGAATTCAAGCAACATGGCTACTGACTGCTTTATCCCAATACAGAGTAAGTACAACCAAAATGCAATCTGTACAGGTTTTTTCCACTTTCTCGAGCCACGCGTTGGGAACCAATTAATGTATATGTCCTGCTTTAGGGCAAATTTGGGAGGAAACTTCCAAATGGGGTCCCTCTAGAAAGCAAACTCAAGCAGCCCCTCCCCCAACTGGTCCGGGAAAAAGTTTCCTTAGAGAAAAGTGGAAAAAACTGTTTATTCAACAAGCAAAGTGTTCACAAGCATAAAAAATGAATAATATTAAACAATAAAACATCTTGCTGCTCTGAAGTGAGATGGCAAAATTGAGAAAGTCCTTGCTGTGGGTTGTAGTTCAGCTCGCCCAGTCTCTTATCAGTCCCTCTGGCGCTGGAAAATGCTGTCCTGGGCCCCAGTGGGCGGCAGGAGTGAGCTCCAGGTGTTTTCTGGGTTTTTCAGTCCAGAACAGGTTTAAACAGTTCCAAGAAAAAGAAAAAAACAGTCCAGGGAACTTCTCTGCCTCAGCTAGCTGAAAACTAACTTAAAAGCAAAGGAGAACTCTCTCTCACTGTCCATCCATAGACAACACAGTCCAGGAGCAGAATGTGGAGGAGTGAGTGCAGTTTCTGAAAACAAACTGCACACTTCTTCTTTCCCACCGCTTCATTCTCAGAACCAGTCTTAAAGGTGTAGAACTTAATATCCAGCATAAACAGAACAGACAATTGAGGATACAAGCATCACAAAGTCACCCCAGGACACCATGTCAATGGGTGGCACAGAGCCAATGAGTAATACAACTGGAGCATTTCCAGTAATAAGAAATAACGGGACTGCACCTGATGTCCATCTGAGTTTTAAGTGGAAGGTGCTTTCTGAGTTACATCAATTGGTAACAAAATATGGGCTTGCATCCCCTGCTGTAAAGAACATGCTAGGGTTTCTAGCTGCAGAGATGACACCTTTTGATATAAAGCAAATAGCAAGGCTGGTTTGTACCCCAGTTCAATACATGATGTTTGAATCTACTTGGCAAAGGGTATCAGAGGACAGAGCCTTACTTAATTGTAATTTGCCACAAGATGGTCCACAAAGTGGTGGTGGACTTTCACAGCTCATGGGTTTTCCACCCATAGAGAGCCCACAGTTACAAGCAAGACTCCACCCTCTAATATTAGAGCAAGCTAAAGATTTGGGAATGCAAGCAATATTAAAAGTCGCTTACATGTCCACACCATCTCAGAGCTACACAGCTGTAAAACAGAGGGCTGCAGAGCCCTAGATACGATTCATAGCACAATTGCAAGACGCATTGGAAAAGCAAATAGTAAATAAAGAAGCAAAAGACCAAATAGTACTTCAATTAGTGTCAACATCCGCTAATACAAGCGGGGGTCGTGATGGTTTGTTTATTGATCTCAGAGTGCAAAAGACAGCAAAATTACATTTTCAATCAAAACAATGCACCTTTATTGAGTGCCCACAACACGGTAATGTGATAGAGGAGAAAGAGAGAGAGAGAGAGAAAGAATAGAGAGAGAGGGAAAAAGAATAGAGAGAGAAAGAGAGGGAAATAGCTACCAACAGATGAGACGAAGTCCTTGTGGCCGTTCACCAATAGATCAGTCGTCTTCTGCTGGGGAGATCTCAAGTTTTGGTCAACCTAGGAAGTATTTTTATAGTCTTTCCCAAAGTGACAGGCAGTTGGCCAAAAGGTGGGGAGATTGATACAATGTTAACAAGAACAAGTACAGAAACAGACCGGTCTGGCAGCAAGCACAATCAGTCCACTGTGACTTGCCCATTGTTTCTGCTCAGGTTCCAATGGGAATGCATGCCAGTTTTTTGGTCCAGCGAACATACCTGCAGGCAACACTTGGCAGATGTCCCACCTCAGCCAGGCCAGAACTCCTGTGTTGGGGTTTTAGGGTTTTCAGTCCCTGTCCTTGATGACAGTCGTGAGGCAGATGAGGGATCTTTGGACCATCTCGTACACCACCCCGTGACTCACGATTTTCGTCAAGAGAGCTCCATCAACAAGATTACATAGTGTTTGTGCTGGTTTAGGACAAATTAGGGGAAGGTCTCCAGAAGGAGCCCCCCAGAAAACAAACCTCCACCACTCCTTCCCCCCCCCCAGCTCTGGGTTTGGGAAGGAATTCCTGGGAGGAGAAGTGGAAAAAACCTATTTATTGACAAATAAACAAAGACACTCCCCAGCACAAGGGAAAAGAAAAATAGCCCCAGATGATACTCAGGCAGTTGCTGTGAAGGGAGGGCGCAGAGCTTCTCTTGCGGGCCTCGGAGATCCCCAGATATTCCCAGGTCAGGTCCGGAGCCGGTCCAATGACCTTCGGGGGGGAAGGGGGGGGGGAAGAAAGAAAAGGGAGAGAAAAAGAAAAAAAACAAAATGAAAGCAGCGAAGGCAAAAGGCAGCAGCGAAAGCAGAGCTAGCAGCAAAAGCAGAGCTAGCAGCAAAAGCCGAGAAAAAAACAAGAGCCCAAAGAACAAGTAGACCCGCTGTGGCAAAACAGCCCGCCAAAGGGGGGGGGCAGCTGTTAGACATAACAATGTAGTACACAGAGACAAAGCTGCACGATTGGGATAGGAGGCACCGTCAACCCAGGACATTCCACCCCTTATCCCATATCGTGAACATACAATAAAAAACTTGCATCTCACTTACTCAAACCTTCGACACTTACACATTTCCTTCCATCTTACTTGCTCAGACCTTTGACACTTATACGTTTCCTTCTGTTTCATGTAGTAACATTCAGCAAACAATGACATTTACATAGGAGTCTCACCCCACCTTCAGATCTCCCTGAGGTACACATCGTGTTATTCCATCTTTCTGCATTATCCACCATGTATAACCTGGTCCTTGAGCAAAAACAATCCCACGGATGGGTTTGCCTGCACTCGAGGCAGGGTTAATCCATACTGTCTTTCCCAACAAACCTCTGACATGGGCCACTGGGGCTTTATCTCCATCTACTATATTAAGGAGCTCAGACTGAGCAGGACCCCCTCGGTTGGTGGAACCTCGGGTGTTAACTAACCAGGTGGCCTTTGCTAAATGCTGCTCCCAGTTTTTTAGACACCCCCCACCCAATGCTTTCAGGGTGGTTTTTAACAATCCATTGTACCTCTCCACTTTACCTGCAGCTGGTGCATGGTAGGGGATATGGTACACCCACTCAATGCCATGTTCCCTAGCCCAGGTTTTAATAAGATTATTTTTAAAATGAGTCCCATTGTCTGACTCAATCCTCTCGGGAGTACCGTGCCTCCAAAGGACCTGCTTTTCAAGGCCCAGGATGGTGTTGAGGGCTGTAGCATGAGACATAGGGTAGGTTTCCAACCATCCCGTGGTGGCTTCCACCATGGTCAGCACATGGCGCTTGCCTTGGCGGGTTTGAGGCAGCGTGATATAATCAATCTGCCAGGCCTCCCCGTACTTGTACTTGGACCACCGCCCTCCATACCAGAGGGGCTTCACCCACTTGGCTTGCTTAATGGCAGCGCACGTCTCATAGTCATGGATAACCTGAGAAATGCTGTCCATGGTTAGATCCACCCCTCGGTCTCGTGCCCACTTATAGGTGGCATCTCTACCCTGGTGGCCTGAGGCATCATGGGCCCATCGTGCTAGGAACAACTCTCCCTTGTGTTCCCAGTCAAGGTCTATCTTCAACTCCCCTATCTTTGCAGCATGATCTACCTGCTGATTGTTTTGCTGCTCCTCATTAGCTCTACTCTTGGGGACATGGGCATCTACATGGCGAATCTTCACAGGTAGTTTCTCTAACCGGGTAGCGATGTCTTTCCACTCTTCAGCAGCCCAAATTGGTTTTCCTCTACGCTGCCAGTTCGCCTCTTTCCATCTCTTCAGCCACCCCCACAGAGCATTGGCTACCATCCAAGAATCAGTATACAGATAGAGCCTTGGCCACTTCTCTCTCTCTACAATACCTAGGGCCAGTTGAATGGCTTTGAGTTTGGCAAATTGGCTAGATCCACCCTCTCCTTCAGTAGCCTCTGCGACCGGTCGTGTGGGGCTCCATACTGCTGCTTTCCACCTCCAACTCATCCCTATGATGCGACAGGAACCGTCGGTGAATAAAGCGTAATGTGTTTCCTCTGCTGGCAGCTGGTTGTATGGTGGAGCTTCCTCAACCTGGGTCACTGGTTCTTGTTCTTCATCTGAGACACTAAAACTTTCACTTTCGGGCCAATTTGTAATCACTTCCAAAATCCCAGGGCGATCTAGTTTCCCAACTCGGGCACATTGTGTAATGAGGGCAATCCAGTTGCTCCATGTAGCACTGGTAGCATGGTGAATGGAGGGAACCTTTCCTCTAAACATCCACCCTAGCACTGGTAGTCAGGGTGCCAGGAGGAGTTGTGCTTCTGTACCAATCACCTCCGAAGCGGCTTGGACCCCTTCATAAGCTGCCAAGATTTCCTTTTCCGTTGGGGTGTAGTTATCTTCAGACCCCCTGTAGCTCCGACTCCAGAATCCCAGTGGTCGGCCTCGGGTCTCACCAGGCACCTTCTGCCAAATGCTCCAGGACAGACCATGGCTCCCGGCTGCAGAGTAGAGCACGTTCTTCACATCTGGTCCCGTCCTAACTGGGCCGAGGGCGACAGCATGAGCAATCTCCTGCTTGATCTGGGTGAAAGCTTGTTGCTGCTCAGGGCCCCAATAGAAATCGCTCTTCTTGCGGGTAACCAGGTAAAGGGGGCTCACAATCTGACTGTACTCAGGAATGTGCATCCTCCAGAAACCTATAGCACCTAAGAAAGCTTGTGTTTCTTTCTTGTCAGTTGGTGGGGACATAGCTGTGATTTTGTTAATGACATCAGTCGGAATCTGGCGCCGTCCATCTTGCCACTTCACTCCCAGGAACTGGATCTCCTGAGCAGGTCCCTTAACTTTACTTTTCTTAATAGCAAAGCCGGCTTCCAGGAGAATTTGGATGATTTTCTCTCCTTTCTCGAACACTTCTGCTGCTGTGTTTCCCCACAAAATGATATCATCAATATATTGTAAATGTTCTGGAGCCTCTTCCTTTTCCAGTGTAGCTTGAATCAGTCCATGACAGATGGTAGGACTGTGTTTCCACCCCTGGGGCAGTCGGTTCCAGGTGTACTGTACTCCCCTCCATGTAAAGGCAAACTGAGGCCTGCATTCTGCTGCCAGAGGAATGGAGAAAAATGCATTGGCGATGTCGATAGTGGCGTACCACTTCGCTGCCTTGGACTCCAGCTCGTACTGCAGTTCCAGCATGTCTGGTACGGCCGCGATCAGAGGTGGAGTCATTTCATTCAAGGCACGATAATCCACAGTCAATCTCCATTCTCCGTCAGATTCTCGCACAGGCCAGATGGGGCTGTTGAAGGGTGAGTGGGTTTTGCTGACCACCCCTTGGCTCTCCAGCTCTTGAATCATCTTGTGGATGGGGATCACGGCATCTCGAGTTGTTCTATACTGTCGGCGGTGCACTATTGAAGTGGCAATTGGTACCATTTGTTCTTCTCCCTTCAAAAGTCCTACTGTGAGTGGGTTCTTGGACAGTCCAGGCAAGGTGTTCAATTGCCGAATGCTTTCTGTCATCACAGTTGCTATTCCGAAGGCCCACCTGAATCCTTTCGGGTCTTTAAAATACGCACTCCGAAGGTAATCTATGTCCAAGATGCATGGGACCTCTGGGCCAGTCGCAATAGGGTGTTTCTTCCACTCATTCCTAGTCAGGCTCACATCTGCCTCCACCAACGTATAGTCCTGTGATCCCCCGGTCACACCAGCAATAGAAACAGATTCTGCCCCTACACATCTTGATGGCATCAATGTACACTGCGCACCAGTGTCAACCAAAGCCTTATAGTGTTGTGGCTTCAGTGTGCCAGGCCAACGAATCCACACAGTCCAAAAACCACGATTTTCCCTAGCCTCTACCTGGCTAGAGGCAGGGCCCCTCTAAGCCTGATTATCCTTCTTTCCTTGGGTATATGTCTTAGAGGTTCCTTCAAGGGGTTCGGACATGACATCATCGTCATCATACTTGGCATCTTGGCTACGAGCAACTGGAGCTGCTCTCTGTTTAGTGAAACTTCCTCTTTGAATCTTACCTTCCTTCAAATTGCGTACCCATTGTGCCAGAGCAGCAGTGGGTTTTCCATCCCATCTCCTCATGTTTTCTCCAGACTCACGCAGGAAGAACCACAACTCAGCTCGTGGGGTGTACCTTCTCTCCCCATCAAAGGAGCGCCTGAGTTGGATACCAGGGCCTCTAATTTGTACAGCCGAGATTTGGAGGAAGTCCTCCTTAATCTCTTCCCTGAGTTTCTTATGACTCTCCTCTATTTTGTCGTCTAGTTTCTGCAGTCGTGTTTCCACAGCTGCAATTCTGGCATGAGTTGGGCCATGTACAGCATCTGCATATGCTCGAAGCTTCTTTGCCATATCGAGCACAGTCTCATATGTCTCATCCCGCTTCATTATTGCTAGAGCAGAAGCGTATTCAGGTGGCCCAAGTCGCACAAGTTTCCTCCACATTACAGGTGTACATGGTACCAAGTCTGGATTCCTAGTTGTTATGTCATCTGAAAAAATGAGCTCTGCTACCGCCATCTCTCTCAGACGTTGGATCCCCTGTTCTATGGTCTTCCACTGTGTCTGCTGCAAATAGAGGTCATCTGCACACAGGTATTTTTGTGCTACACCATCCAGGATCCGTTCCCAGAGACTGTGAGGGCTAGCCTCCCTCATCATGTTTTGGTCAATGACAGGATCATGTGACAGAGATCCCAAATGCCTCGCTTCAATGCCATCCAAAATGGTAGCCTCCCCTGCAGCATCCCAAAGGCGGACTAACCAACTAATTATAGATTCATCGGGTTGTCGCCTGTAGTCCTTTCTTAGGCCTCGAAGGTCCTTTAGGGAAAAGGAATCAATATTGCCTCCAGAATCTATACCCCTTGATGTGGCTTCTAATTTTGGTGAAGGTCCTTCTCCTGGATCATTATCATCATCCTCCACCTTGCGATCGGTCTTGTCTTTACACTTTCCACCTCTTGTATTAGCAGCAACAGCCATTGGTTGAGGCCTACTGTCTAGTTCAGCTGCTGGCCTGGAGCCTGGGATATTAGCTGCAGCCTGAGTGACTGGAATAGTAACTAATTTATCTCCCTGTTCCCTTTCTTCTGTCTGCTGCCCTACAGTATCTAGCAGAGTACGATAAACATATGCCAGGGCCCAGCTCACTACAATAATCCTTTTCTCTTTAGTATTACCATGGCACTTCTCTTTCAGGTACTTTGCCACCTCAGCTGGGTTCTGAATTTGTTCCGATGGGAAGTCCCAGACTATAGGATCAGAGAATTCCTTTAAAATTTGGCCCATATCCTCCCATTTCCCACTCCACTCAAGATTTCTCCTGCTTGGCTTTACTCCTAAATCAGAAGTCTCATTAGCCCCTTTGGAAATCTCAGCTTTCATTTTATATAAACTGCGGACAGTATAGAAAATCTTACTAAATTAAATGCCAGAAAGATGGTCTCTTTAACACTCAGGGGAGACTGAACATTTTCTAATAGAGATGTAAACAATCCAGAGGAGAAGAAGGAAAACAGAGGCTGGAAAACCCCTTCCCCTGCTTCTTCCCTAACAAACTGAGTGCACAACCATAACAACGAACCATACACTCCTGGAACGGATTCCAGCATTTTTATAACTCTCCTGCAAATCATCACAAACAAGCCCAGCCAAATGAATATTCTGGTTAGTACCCCATGGCTACAAGAACTATGTATTAGGGACAATACCAGAACTATTTCTGGGTAAGGAAATAACCCTAGGTACCACAGAGGTATTAAGACTTCAAAAAACCCTAGGGACCAGAAATACCAGCAGGCTTCCACCCCAAATGACATTATGAATCCGGAAAAAACCATACCAATACACCCATAAAACAATTAGAACCACAAATATTATTATTAAAGTTTTTTCCACTTTCTCTGGCCCTTTCCCGGCCAATGCACCAAAAGTGTTTCTGTCCTGGTTTAGGACAAGTTAGGGGAAGGTCTCCAGAAGGAGCCCCCCAGAAAACAAACCTCCACCACCCCTCCCCCCAGCTCTGGGTTTGGGAAGGAATTCCTTGGAGGAGAAGTGGAAAAAACCTATTTATTGACAAATAAACAAAAACCACTCCCCAATACAAGGGAAAAGAAAATAGCCCCAGATGATACTCAGGCAGTTGCTGTGAAGGAAGGGTACAGAGCTTCTCTCATGGGCCCCAGGGATCCCCAGATATTCCCAGGTCAGGTCCGGAGCCGGTCCAATGATCTTCGGGGGTGGGGAAGAAAGAAAAGGGAGAGAAAAAGGAAAAAACCGGAAGCAGCGAAAGCCAGCAGCAAAAGCAAAGCCAGCAGCAAAAGCAAAGCCAAAAAAAACCAAGAGCCCAAAGAACAAGTAGCCCTGCCGCGGCAAAACAGCCCGCCAAAGGGGGGGGGGCAGCTGTTAGACATAACAATGTAGAACACAGGGACAAAGCTGCACGATTGGGATAGGAGGCACCGTCAACCCAGGACAAGTGTCATTGTGGGAATGGCCAACTGTAATAGTAGCTTCAATTTTTGCCCCTGGAGTTGCTTCAGCGCAAGCTCTCACTCAGTTACGGACTCTAGCTTGCTGGACAGCAAAACAAATTAATATAACATCTAACATGATAAGTGAACTGGCCACAGATGTCAAAGGCATTCGCCATGCAGTACTTTAGAACAGAGCCGCCACTGACTTCCTTCTTCTCGCCCAAGGACATGGGTGTGAGGAGTTTGATAACATGTGCTGCATGAATCTGTCTGACCACTCCCAGTCAATCTACAAGCAGCTTGCACAGCTAAGAAGTAATATGGGGAAACTTGTAGTTGTTAGCACACCTTTTGATAACTGGCTCACTTCATGGGGTTTCACTGGGTGGATCAAAGATTTAATTCGCTTTGGTATTGTTGTGTGCATTGTAATTCTAGTTGTACTGATAGTTGTGCCTTGTTTACTGACATGTATGCACAAAATGGTTAGTCGCGCCTTTGCCTCAGTCTGGCTGATTCAAAAAGAAAAAGGGGGATTTGTAGCAGAATTTCTTAGTGAAGGTGGACATGATCTGTATTTGGACTGTGATTGAATCACCCAGACTAGGCCCCAGAGTTAAGGCCTGTAGGCCTTGTGGCGCAGCTGATATTTCAGCTGCCAAGACTGTGGCGCAGCAAGAAATTACACCTTAAGTTGGTAACAAGGGCAACGGGTTTTTCTAGTAGATACTAAGTATAGCACTTGGTGGGGACACAGTAGCTGCTTTAAGAGTTTGTTCAACAAAGTGTGTTTGCATTTTTCTCTGTGCTATGTGCCAATGGAAGAACACCTGTGAATGTAAACTATGTAGCAATGTATATAACCTGCCATCTTAGCCAGAATAAACAGAGAACGTAGGATTAACCATACTGGTCGGACCTGCGTTTTTGCTCTTGCCGACTTCTCACTTATTTTGGGGTTCCTTCAGCTTTCTCTTTTGGTGAGCCAGATGGAACACACTCCTGAATTTCAACAGATCCAAGGGAATCACAGGACCTCCAGCCAGCACCGAGGGATTCTCAGGTAGAACCTTCAATCCCTGGTCTGAAGGAAACTGGAGCAAGATGCCTGGTAAGAAAAAGGCATTCTTTGTAGTGGAGGGGAGGTGGGGTCCACAGAGGTGGCTTCTGTGAGAAGCTGCTAGAAGCTTCCACCATATCCAGCACAGCAAATCCCTGATGGCTCTGAGGATGGATGTGCCACTGGCCAAGGCTGGGCCAATTAGACAAGGTGGCAATACCTCTGTGATAACATATTTAGGAAGAAACAAAACCAAAGTTTGTGGCACAGTTTTAATTCTAGCCAGAGAAGAGGAGGAGGTGAGAACATGTGAGGGAAACAACATGGAGACACCAAGGTGAAGAAGGAGGGGGAGGAGGTGCTCCAGGCACCAGAGTCAAGAGTCTTCTGCAGGTTTAAGTGAGGACTATGGTGAAGCAGATTGTCCCCCTACAGCCCATGGAGGTCCACAGGGGATGCAGAAATCCACCCACAGCCCATGGGGGAGGAGCTCATGCCAGAGCAGGTGGATGCCTAGAGGAGGCTGTGATCCTGTGGGAGACCTGGTAGAGAGAGGGGCCCTGCCTCCAGGCTGGATCAGCCTGTCCTTGGAAGACTGCACCCTGTGGAAGAGTGACCCATGCTGCAGCAGTTTTGTGAGGACGTTTGCCTGTGGGAGGGACTCACATTCCAGAAGTTTTGGGAGAACTGTTGCTCATGAGATGGAGCCATGTTGGAGAAGTTCATGGAGAACTGTCTCCTGTGGGAAGGACCCTACAGTGCAGGAAGAAAATGACTCCTTTCCTTGAGCAGCAAGAGCAACCACAGGTGATAAACTGACCAACCCCCCCACTCCCTGTCTCCTTGTGCTGTCAGTTGGAAGGAGGGGTTGGAGAGGAAAAGGTGTTTTTAAAGGCTTGTTTTTCTTCTCATTATCCTTCTCTGATTTTTTTAGCAATAAATTCACCTAATACCTCTAAGTTGAGCCTGTTTTTCTCTTGATGGTAATTGATGAGTATTTTCTCCCAGTCCTTAACTCATGAACCCTTCATTATATTTTCTCCCCTCTGTCCAGCTGAGGAGGGGAATGAGCGAGAGGGTTTTGTGCATGCCTGGCATCTGGCCAGTGTCAAACCACAACAGGTGGGAACAGGAAATAGTTAGAGTCCCTTCTAGGAGCTCCTCAAGGGTTATTGGTTATAATGGGACATAAAACCTCAAAAGGGGTATCACAGGTGCCACCGCTGGGATGTATTTTGAAATATTGAAAACGAATTGGGGGTGATTCCCTTATGCAAGGAAAACTTTGTCTTGGGTTGCAATGCAAGATGTAACCAAAAAGTATGTATTCTATTGCCATTTGTTGAAACCAGTTGGGGAGTTGTTTTCTTTATCTCTTCTATGACCCATTCCTCATAACTTCAGGGGGGAGGGGGCAGGTGTCTTCTGTTAATGGGCCAGCTGTTAAAAACAGGTGGGGCAATGTTCTTATTTCTTCCACAATCCATCCTCCCTACAGGGGAATATCTTCTGTTAATGTGCCATTAAGGCTCACCACATGACTGATAACATTACATCATCCCATTGTGAGATGCTCCACCCAGTGGGAGAAGCCAAGCATTTCTACCTGGATAAAAGCTGAGATTCAGAACACCAGGATAGCCTGTTTTCCACTGGATTCCCAGAGGAAGACTAGATCCATCTCACCACCACTGGACCTTCACAGGAAAACTATGCCTTTCTACAGGATCATCTCTGTTCCAACAGAACCACATCTGTCACTCCAGGAGGACATAATTGGACTGCTACCAACACCCTGAAGAACAGGGTGTTGGGCTGTATTCTTACTCTGTCACTGTTTTCTTATTTTGTTTGTTTGCCTTTTTTTTCTTCTACTACATTTTTATTTTTAATATTCCTAGTAAAGAACTGTTATTCCTATTCCCATATCTTTACCTGAAAGCCTCTTAATTTCAAAATTATAATTTGGAGGGAGGGGGTTTACATTCTCCATTCCATGGGAGGCTCTGCCTTTCCCTGGCAGACACCTGTCTTTCTAAACCAAGACAAACTGTCGTAGTCCAGGGCATCCTGTAGGAGCATCCGTGGAGGGCAGGGAGAGGGAACTCTGCCAACTTGAGACATTCTAGAACATGTGGTTTTATTGCAAGGGTCGTGGGTAAAAAGGGCCTTGCCTTCAGCCACCAGCCTCGGCTGAAGGGAAGTCCCAAAGAGTGGTGGAGAGAGAGAACAAGAGGGTAAGAGGTAAGAGGGGAGAAAGCAAGAGAGCCAGAGAGAGGTGGCAGGGGTTGGAGCGCAGGGGCAAGAGAACTAGAGAGAGAGCATCAGAGAGGAGAGTCAGAGAGCGAGGTCTTTGTTACAATACATTATATCTCCTTTTGTGTTGAATATTCTAATTTACACTAACCGACCAGTACATGACACAAAACCCTATAGAATCTACATATAGCCTATAAGAACTACTACATTACCATACTGTGTTATATTTTAAACTCTAAAAACTACTCTTTAGACTATTCTCTTTTGCTACATTGACCTTTGGATTCCTTAGCCAGCAGAAGGGTATTGTTCAATCAAGAGGGATTCTCCTTCAGCTGGCTAGACTATTGTTTTCAGGTTACATAGTAACTAAGGCTCAGTATCCTACAACTCAAAGCAAGCTTTCATTTCTATTTCGATTATAGGTTTCATATTTTCAGAATCTTTTGCTAAGCAATCATATTTGTAAGGTTTCCCTGATTCATCTTCCCCAACATCTCCCCCTTTCTGATGAACAATTAAGATACTAGAAATTGTGCTATTAGTTATTTTTTGCACACACTGAAGTATACAGGGTAATGCTACTAAAATTACAATTATTACTATTAAAATAATCAAGCCTATTTTACAAAGTTCTTTTAGCCAAGGTGCAAAGCTCAAACTGTCAAAAAATTGTCTAGCTAAGATGGATCATCTGTTGTAATTAGGTTAGCCAGATTTCTTAAGTTTTGCAACTGTTTATGAACAGAAATAGAATGATCGGATAAGTTCATATGGCAAATATTTTTCAGAAGTAACATTATCAAAAACTTTCTGGGAAAGGTTCTCCAACTAGACAGGCTGAAAAGGGTTTGTCAGGGCTCATCTTGGATAAATGGATGGTGTCAGAGCCTGCAGACTTGGCTAAAGCAACCTAGACATTTGTCTTTGGTTGATCTACAGGTAAAGCTTCACTACAAAAACTAAAACAAAAGGGTAAAAACAACAT
>JANPWX010017749.1:45020-68137 GCA_024734555.1 Trochalopteron elliotii
CATAAATCAACTTTGTTGATTTGTGTTTCACTTTGGATATCGGGCAACAATTTTCTGGCGACCGCGGCAGGACTTCGGAGGTTGCTGGGGCGGTTCGCGAGCTGATCCACTCCACACCGGCACCAGGTGATTTCTGGGGAGACATCAACCCGTGCCCGACCCCGCGCCTGACGGACGACTGTGAGAGGTAAGCCCGAAAAAGTGCTTTATTCCTTGGTTTGGGTAAGCCTGCCGAATAAGACGAGGTAGTGATCCTCGCATGGTTGGGCAAAAGACGTCTAAAGGTTGGGGAGCCTAGGCACTGGCCGTCAGACGTGGCGAAAGCTGCGCAGGACCAGTACTTGCCACTCGCAGTGACGAGCAAGGCAAGAATAGTGGATTATAGTGGACTATTGGTAACTGAATTGTGGTGTAAGAGTGAGAGTGAGTGTGTGTATGATGATGCCATTTAAAACGTTTAAAGCACTAACTAGTACTAATATAGAAATAAATGATGATTCGCCTCTCGGATGTTTATTACAGCATTGGAAACAAGGTACTTTTGGTCAGGAACTGAGTAAAAGGAAATTGATTGATTACTGTAATTATATTTGGCCTATGTATGAGACTGAAGGAATGCAGTGGCCCAGGAATGGTACTTTGAACCCTGATATCATTACTCCTTTGATGCATTATTTACAAGATAATGACAAGTGGGATGAGATACCGTATTTGGATTTGTTTTATTACTTGAAAGAAAAGCCTGAGTGGCAGAAGGAATGTGGTATAATGGTATTAAAATCTGTGGATGATGAATGTGTGGGATGTAAAGAATGGAAAAAGTGCAAAGAGTGCTCGGTAAAGTTTACAGAACCTGAAGAGGATGTCTCAATGCTGGTTCCCCCAGTAGCGGCGTTGACCCTCCCCAGTGCACCCCCATTAGGGAAGGATGATGAATTAAGAAAAGAAAGGGAAGCAGGGACTGAGGAAACCATACGGGAGGAAACAATTGCGCCACAGAGTCCATTATGGGAAAGGACCCGAAGGGGGCGGATGATGGAGAGGGGACGAGAAAGGGAGAAAGAGAGGGAGGTAAATAAACCCCGTTTAATGGCCCCATTACGAGAGGCGGTGGCAGGTCCCGAGGGGGAGAAGGTTATGGTAAAGGTCCCATTTTCCCCTAATGATTTGATGATTTGGAAACAATCAGCGGGGACGTATCGGGAAGATCCGGAGCGCGTGGCTCGAGTGATTAAGATGGTGATTAAAACTCAGAATCCTGATTGGAATGATTTACAAGTTTTGTTAGATACCATTTTTGACTCGACAGAAAAAGATATGATTTTTAAATCTATGGCTGAGCGGGCTCGAGACATGGTTCGGTTGCGATTGGCAGGGGGCAATGTGAATGATTTGGTACCAAGGGAAGACCCAGAGTGGAACCCAAATTCAGGGGAAGGGATGCGAAGACTTAGAACTTATCAGGAGCTGGTGGTGGAGGGAGTGCGAAATGGGATACCTAAAACCTTGAATTGGTCAAAATTGTATTCAGTTAAGCAGGAAAAAAATGAATCGTCCTCAGCGTTTTTGGAGAGATTAAAGGAGACTGGCCGACGATTTACAAATTTGGATGTGGAGGGGAAAGCGGGAAAATTGCAATTGGCATTGATATTTATGGGACAGTCTCAGGAGGATATCCGTAAGAAGTTGCAGAAATTGGAGGGGGAAGAAACTAGGGACCTAGAAAGGTTGTTGGAGGTGGCATGGAAAGTTTATAATAACAGAGAAAAGGAGACAATGAAAAGGCAGCAAGCAAGTATGCTGGCAATCTTACAACAGGTAACCAGTGGAAATTCTAGAGGGGGAAACTCCAGGGGAAGAGGACAAGGTCGGGGCTGGGGAAGAGGGGGAGGAAATCCAGCATCGGTTGCGGGGAGAGGATTTGGAAATGGTATAATGGGACAGGGAACAACTAGGTTGGCATGGAATCAATGTGCTATATGCAAAAATAGAGGCCACTGGAAAAATGAGTGTCCATTTTCCCAGGGTGGAGGGAATGAGCAGGGACAGGGATTAAATCCTTTCTGCAATAATCCACAAGAGGTCGCACAAGCCTTTATGATGGGGAGTTACCACAATCAAAATCAAAGCAGCTGACTAGACCAGGATCTGAAGGTGATAATTGAGGTGGGGGGGGAGCCCAGACAATTTAGGATAGATACTGGTGCTACACATTCAGCTTTAAATACACTAATGGGACCCTTAAGTGATTCTACTATCCAGGTGGTGGGGGTTATGGAACAAATAGAGGAAAGGACGTTTTTACGCCCATTAGATATAAGATTTGTGGGAAAAGAATTTGACCATCAATTCTTGTACATGCCAAATAGTCCAGAATCATTGCTAGGAAGGGATTTATTGTCAAGAGTGAATGCGAGAATAATTTTTGAAAAAGGAAGGGTTAAATTGGAAATCCCAGAAGCAAACCTATCCCAGTTGTTTGTGATAAAAGAAGTAGAAACAACAGGTATACCTGAAGAAATAGAGCAGGCAGTAGTACCATGGGTCTGGGAGTCTGGAGTTCCGGGTAAGCCAAAAGCTGCACAACCTGTAGTGGTGGAGTTGAAGGAAGGAGCCCGTCCAGTTAGATTAAAGCAGTACCCACTAAAGCTGGAAGCTAGGAAAGGGGTAGCCCCAATGATAACTCAGATTTTGGCATTAGGAATTCTGCAAGAATGTGAATCAGAATACAATACCCCAATTTTCCCGGTGAGGAAACCAAATGGAAAATATAGACTGGTTCAAGATTTAAGGGCAATTAATAATATCACAAAGGATATCCATCCAGTGGTGGCTAACCCTTATACATTGCTAACATCTGTGTCTGAAAAATTTCAGTGGTTCACTGTAATCGATTTAAAGGACGCGTTTTTCTGCATCCCTCTGGCATTTGAAAGTAGAAAATTGTTTGCTTTTGAATGGGAAGACCCAGATACAGGACGGAAGAAACAGCTGACGTGGGGTCGTCTGCCTCAAGGTTACAAGAACAGTCCTACGATATTTGGGAACCAGTTGGCTCGAGAATTGGAGGAATGGAAAATCAGCCAGGTATGGGAGTCTCCTTTCTCTTATGTATTATTGCAGTATGTTGATGACATTTTCCTGGCTACTGTAGAGCAAGAGGTGTGCTTGCGCCTAACCATCGGACTGCTGAATATGCTGGGACAAGCTGGATATCGTGTGTCTAAAGAAAAGGCCCAACTGGTAAGAGATAAAGTCATATACTTGGGTTGCGAAATCTCCCAGGGGACCCGGAGGTTGGGTACTAACCGGATACAAACAATCTGTGCCATTCCTACGCCCCGAAATCATCAGGAACTGAGATCTTTTCTAGGGATGGTGGGGTGGTGTCGGCTGTGGATTCCAGACTTTGGCCTGAAAGCCAAACCCCTCTATGAAGCTGCAAAAGACCCTGAGCTAAAGTGGGGAAGAATCCAGGAAAGGGCATTCCAGGCACTGAAACAGGCATTGAGGGAAGCACCTGCCCTAGGTTTGCCGGACCTCACAAAGGATTTTCAACTGTATGTTAATGAAAGGCAGCGACTGGCAGTAGGAGTACTCACACAAAAGCTGGGATCGTGGAAACGCCCAGTGGGATACTTCTCAAAGCAGTTGGATGCCGTGAGTGCTGGATGGCCTAGCTGCTTAAGAGCTGTGGCAGCCACTGTGATTCTGATACAGGAGGCCAGGAAATTGACTTTGGGAAAGAAAATTGAAGTGTATATTCCCCACATGGTAATTGCAGTACTGGAACAAACAGGGGGGCATTGGTTGTCGTCTAGCCGCATGTTACAGTACCAGGCACAGTTGAGGGAACAAGACGACATCGAATTAAAAACAACTAACTGTCTTAATCCAGCAGAATTTCTCCAAGCTCAACAGGATGAAGGAGAACTGGTACATGATTGTGTGGAAACCATCGAACAGGTATTCGCTAGTCGACAAGACTTGAGAGATGAGCCTTTGGAGGACCCCGACTGGGAACTGTTCACTGATGGCTCCAGCTTCGTTGAAAATGGAACTCGGTATGCTGGGTATGCTGTGGTAACCCTAAACCAAGTCATAGAGGCTAAGGCTCTGCCCCCAGGAACATCAGCCCAAAAGGCAGAAATATGGGCTTTGGTAAGAGCTTTGGTTTTAAGTCAAGGAAAAAGAGTAAATATCTGGACAGACTCCAAATATGCTTTTGGAGTAATCCATGTGCACGGGGCTTTGTGGAAAGAAAGGGGACTTTTGAACTCGCAAGGGGCACAGGTCAAACATCGTGAGCAAATTCTAGCCCTACTTGAAGCGGTCCACAAACCCCGGGAGGTGGCAGTAATGCATGTAAAAGGACATCAGAGGGGGATGGGAAAGGAACACCAAGGAAACCAGCTGGCAGACAAAGCAGCCAAACAGGTAGCCCGAGAAGTATGGACTCAATTAGCATTATTGCCTGTACGGACTAACCCAGCTGCTTCTTACCTTGAACAAAAACCTAGCTATTCTCCAGAAGATGAAAAACTAGCTGAGTTAGTGCAAGCCCGCAAAAACATCAAAGGATGGTATGTAACATCAACGGGACAAGTAGTTTTACCCGTGAGAATCATGAGAGCAGTGCTGGAAATGGAACATAACAAATGCCATTGGGGAGCAGAAGCGCTGATTCAATTCCTGCGGAAAGAGGTAATCTCAAATCAGATGTTAACAATGGCTAAGAGAGTGAACGCCACCTGCCCGGTATGTATCAAAAATAACCCTGTGACTAGGAGGCAAGTGCAAATGGGAAAATTACAGGTGGGACCCCAACCAGGAGATTATTGGCAAATAGATTTTTCAGAATTACCGAAAGCCCAGGGATATAAGTACATATTGGTGTATGTATGTACCTTTTCCGGGTGGCTGGAAGCCTTTCCTTGTCGAACAAATCAGGCAAAAGAGGTAGTAAAGACACTGTTACGGGAGATTATACCAAGATTTGGTGTACCGTTAGGAATGTCATCAGACAGGGGACCCCACTTTGTGGCAGGAGTTGTACAGGAGGTAGCAAGAATGTTAGGGATAACTTGGAATCTTCATACCCCCTGGAGACCACAGTCGAGTGGACAGGTGGAAAGGATGAACCAGACTCTGAAGGGGCAGATTAAGAAGATTTGTCAGGAAGCAAAAATCCAGTGGCCTCAGGCATTGCCCCTAGCCCTGTTGAGAATCAGGATAAAGCCTAGAGAGAAGGTAGGAGTAAGTCCGTATGAAATCCTGTACGGCAAACCTTATCATGCTACAGTGTATCAGGGTGACCCACATTTGATAGGAGACCAAATCTTACTCACTTATATCCTGTCTCTCAATAAGACCCTCACAGCTATCAGAGGAGCCCTGCAGTGGAATCAGCCGTTGCCATTGGAAAATCCAGCTCATGATATCCTACCAGGAGACCAAGTGTATATTAAAAACTGGAACACTGAACCTCTGAAGGAAACACGAGAAGGCCCTTACCAAGTACTCATGACTACTTTCACCGCTGTAAAGGTCGAGGGCATCGAAAACTGGATCCATTACACCAGAGTCAAGAAAGTCCCATCTCCGTGGGAAGTTCGACCTCTATCTGCTACCCGGATGGTGTTCAAAGCCAAATCCTAATAATTGTCATCCTACTGGGACAGATCCTATATGTGGATGCTTTTGTGGTAGTTACTGTAGTTGATCCGTATGTAGTAGTGCCTGAAAATGCGAGCATGAATCTAACCTGTTTGTTTTCAGATAACCAGAGAGCTGGATTCGAGGAAATAAATGTCAGATGGAAAGTGGGACCAGAAGTGGCGGATCAGGGAATGGTTACCTTGTTCTGGGACAAGCAACAACAAAGAGGGAACACGACCTTGCAGGTACCCACAACATGGAGAAACCATACAGGCCCATTCACATGTGTTGTTTGGATTAGGGATAGCTTTGATTATGGGAATTCTGAGGTAAAAGTGTTAGGGATAAATAATAAGGAAAATTTGGAAAATCCTGTCACAGTGGTACCGGTCCACACACAAGTTGACATGTGGAATGGACCCCCATTAAGAATAAACTGCACCTTTGAATTAGACCATTATTGTGGATGGACAGTACAAGTCAAATGGTGGAAAATGGGCCCGGACCAGATGTGGGAAAGATTAACCGTTGGAATAAGCTGGTGGATAGTCGGACTGAGAGGGAAGGGGTGGCTCAACATTACTGATCCCAAAATTGGGGAGGCTGGAGGAGAATACCTATGTGTAGTCACTTGTGGAAGTGACGGGAACTATGGACTGAGGGAAGTAGTTGCCAATCCTCACTTGGATGGGAGCGTTAGACCACAGCATGGGGTATATCTAGCAACAGAAGGCCGGGACCTAATCTTAAGCTGTACCACAGGGGGAAAGAAATTCACTGACTTTGGGTGGTGGTTTAAGGGAAATTTGAAATCTGGACCCAAATATCAGATCGAGAGAAGAATTGGAATGATAGTCTTAGTAATCAGGCAGGCCAAGAAGGATGATGATGAAGGAAATTATTGGTGTTGGGTCTCGGAAGATGATTGGTAGGAACATGGAATGACTCACGTCTATATGAGAGAAACTCGAGTCACCAGGCAAGTAACAGAAATTAGAAATCCCATAAAAACCCCAGAACAAGAAAATCTGGTGCTAGGATTAATTCGGGATTTTGGGAAAATGCAAAATGTCACAACCATTACAGCTTGTTTGCCCATGCCTCATTCAGCAGGTGACCCAATAACATGGGGAATAATACCTGTCGGAGAAATGCCCAAAGCATTTAGTAATGTCTCCTGGAATTGTAAATTTGTATCCCACATAATACCAGGATGGATAGAAGGATGTTTGATCCCACAGGAGGTAACTAAGCAACAATGTCAACAGATGCCAGGCTACCTCGGTTGGGTAGAGGACCCTCGAAATAAGGGAAGTTGTTTAGTTTCAAAAGCAGGGAAGTACCCCTGTTCGAGAGTGGAAATAGAAACAAAGAAAAAGATAAATGAAAAGGTATGCCAAAATGTTACCCACCACACCACTATGGAAGAGTGGCAGACAATCTGGGGACCTAGTTTATTGGAAACATACAGTTATATAGGTCCAGTAAATTGGTGTATTCAATGGATAGGGAAAAAGAACCAAAGTTATGAATTATCTAAAGATGTTTCTGCACATTGGAGACAATTAACGAAGGCTAAGGATGATTGGAACTGTACCAAAATCTTTACTTGTAATACCTCACCAGAACATATTGGTTTGCTACCTGTGAGAATTCTGTTACAGCTGGGATGTGAGTGCAGAGGATATAATCATTCCATGAAAAGAGATAATAAAATGGGAGTTGACTGCAAAACAACCACGGTAAGAAGCCCAGGGAACTTGGTTTGGGTTAAGGGACATGGACAATAGACTACCCATATGCCAATTGATGGTTCAGTGACACAAATTACATTAGGAATTCCCACTTTATGTCCATTCTGGAAACAGTCCGAACTTACTAAGGAGGAGACCCAGAGGCGAATAAGAAGGGAAGTGGATGAATTAGTAGACTCAGAGGATGAATGGCATGAACCATCAGGGGGAGTAAAATTTGGTTGGGCACTTGAGTCATTATTTGCTCCGGTAGCTACTTATAGGAACAGAGAGATGCTTTACAAGTTATTGGGACAAACAGAACGATTGGCAGCAGTCACTAAGAAGGGGTTTAAGGACTTGAATATACAGTTACAAGCAACCACCAGAATGACAGTTCAAAACAGGATGGCCCTGGATATGATTTTGCTAAAGGAACATGGAGTTTGTGGATACCTGCAAGGGAGGGATGACCATTGTTGTGTGCATATCCCAAACGTAACCCAAGAGGTGGAAAAGGATATAAGCCAATTGGGACAAATTGAATCACAAGTGCAGGAGGTCCAAAAGGAGGTAGAACATAATTAGGTAGGAGCTCTATTTAGCTCATTAGGAATCCAGGTCTCAGGTTGGTTATCCTCTATAATACGGTATATTGTAATGATTGTAATAATAGTGATTCTCATTGTCATAGCATATAAGTGTCTCCTAGGAGTGATTGCAAGAGAGGGCACGCATACACGTCGGGTGATGAAGGCTCTGACCAGGAAAGAAGTGATTTCGCCCAGAGAGAGTCCCCCGCCGACCTATCTGGAAACCATCACTTGAAGATTGAGCATCCTTGCAGAATCCTTGAAGAATGCTCAAAAGGGGGGAGTTGTTACCAAAGGGGGGTTGGGAGACATAAAATAGTGAAGTAGTAGTAGTCATGCTAAGGCTTGAAGATTTCTCTATTAGAAGTAGGCCCTAATTCTGGGAATGTGCCATGGGAATGTACTGAGGTTCCTGAGACTTAAAGGGCTTAGCTAAGAACAAACAGGTAGAAACTGTTAGCTGTTTCCATGAGATTAAGTTAAAGTATAACGTAGCCATGGATATCTGGTGGGGGGAGTTTGACCACAGGAGCTAAACTATAGTCCTGGAGCAGACAACCATGTGAAATTTATGACTTCAAGGAGTGTAATTTGATTTTGATATATGTATCTATTGTAACTTGGGATGTGGGGTTTTGCACGTATGTTGATGAAGTAATCAGTTGTAAAAAGTTATAAAAGCTGATTGTAAAATGAGGGTCTCCGGGATTCTGACTTGGGACGCTAGTCCTCAGGTCCCCGGGCCCTAAATAAAGCACCGGCATAAATCAACTTTGTTGATTTGTGTTTCACTTTGGATATCGGGCAACAAGGGGAGAAAGCAAGAGAGCCAGAGAGAGGTGGCAGGGGTTGGAGCGCAGGGGCAAGAGAGCTAGAGAGAGAGCATCAGAGAGGAGAGTCAGAGAGCGAGGTCTTTGTTACAATACATTATATCTCCTTTTGTGTTGAATATTCTAATTTACACTAACCAACCAGTACATGACACAAAACCCTATAGAATCTGCATATAGCCTATAAGAACTACTACATTACCATACTGTGTTATATTTTAAACTCTAAAAACTACTCTTTAGACTATTCTCTTTTGCTACATTGACCTTTGGATTCCTTAGCCAGCAGAAGGGTATTGTTCAATCAAGAGGGATTCTCCTTCAGCTGGCTAGACTATTGTTTTCAGGTTACATAGTAACTAAGGCTCAGTATCCTACAACTCAAAGCAGCTTTCATTTCTATTTCGATTATAGGTTTCATATTTTCAGAATCTTTTGCTAAGCAATCATATTTGTAAGGTTTCCCTGATTCATCTTCCCCAACATCTCCCCCTTTCTGATGAACAATTAAGATACTAGAAATTGTGCTATTAGTTATTTTTTGCACACACTGAAGTATACAGGGTAATGCTACTAAAACTACAATTATTACTATTAAAATAATCAAGCCTATTTTACAAAGTTCTTTTAGCCAAGGTGCAAAGCTCAAACTGTCAAAAAATTGTCTAGCTAAGATGGATCATCTGTTGTAATTAGGTTAGCCAGATTTCTTAAGTTTTGCAACTGTTTATGAACAGAAATAGAATGATCGGATAAGTTCATATGGCAAATATTTTTCAGAAGTAACATTATCAAAAACTTTCTGGGAAAGGTTCTCCAACTAGACAGGTTGAAAAGGGTTTGTCATATTTGTAAGGTTTCCCTGATTCATCTTCCCCAACAGCATCCCTTTGGATGACCTGGGACCCGAGGAAGAGAGTTTGAACCCTGGACAGGGGGGTGTGAAGCCGGTCCAGGGGGGTTGGAGACCTTGACACACAGCCCAGAAAGGCACCAAGTTTCATTTTAGTCCATGGGTGAGGCTTCCAACACTGAGAGAGGAATTACAAACCTCAAAGGTGTGAAAATAGTAGCTTAGCACAGCACGGGGTGAAAAATTTTGTAGTTTTAGGATTCTTAGCATAGAGGTAAATGGGGGACAAGATGGAGGATTTAGGGTGTTGCACTAGGTTCTTCTCCTTCTTCCTCGTCCTCCATCTTCTGAGGTGGTAATGACACAAAATAGTAAAAAAGGGATTGGGTTAAGGCAGAAATGACCTTTCTAGTATAGGTACTAGACATTGGCACAAAATTGCAAATAATGGACACGTAGTTATCTGTATAAGAATAAAGCAACGCCCCATCGGGCGGCAGTCGCCTCGTGTCCCAGCCGCTGTTCGGACCTTGGCTGGGTGCGGAGAGAATTCTGAGATATCAAATAATAAACAACACGAGAAACTTGAAAACAAGGCCTTGAAGACTCCGCTTTTTTCACACAACGCGGCTCAGGGCTTTTAGAGGGCCAAGGACTTTTAACAACCTGAATCTCAGGTGAGAAACCAAACCTGAGACAAACTTATAAAATTTTTTAATCACTGGTAGCCACTTTACTCATTGGAAGACCAAGACAAGTGGCCTAAGGATAGAACCTTACAATATAATACCGTAGTGCAATTAATGTTTTGTAGAAGGGAAAATAAGTAAAATGAAGTTCCTTATGTTGACTTGTTTTTCACCCTAAGAAATCATCTGGAGTGGCAAAAGGAATGCGGGACGACCTCACAAGATTCATTAATTTTAATACTTGAAAAGGAAAAGAAAGGCAAAGGGTTGAAGAGATGTTGTTCTGTGTGCAGCATAGGACAGGGGTGCTTAAAGTGCAGGTGAGAGGAGGAGGAGGAGCATGATTTAGAGCTGATGATTGCTCCACAGCAAAGAATGTGGGAGAATGAGGAGTCACTGCGAAATACATTTAGACATATGAATAGGTCATGGGAGAGTGGACTGGAACAGAGAGAACATTTTGGGGAATCAGAGGATTTTAGTCTGATTGTGGTATGCACTAGAAGATGGCAAAGAGATGTTGGGGCAAATTCCGGGAAAGTTCTTATGGGTCCTCTCTGGCAGGCTGTTGGTAATCATGGTCCAGTAACTCCATTTTTAATAGTGGATTTAATGTCATGGAGAAAGGTGGCAGGAGTTTATAGGGAAGATCTGGAGAGAGTTGCTAAAGTATTTGAAATCATAATTAGGACTGTCCTGGGGTGACAGGGATTTTTTTTCGTGGCTGTATTCAAAACATAAAGATAAGAGCTTCAGCTCTTTCTCTTGGTGCATGTCTCCAGCACGGACAGGGAGTGTGGGAGAACTCTCCTTTGCTTTTAGTTAGTTTTTTTTTTTTAGCTAGCTGAGGCAGAGAAGTTCCCCAGACTGTGGCTTTTCTTCTTCTTGGAACTGATCAACCCTGGTCTGGACTGAAAACTCAGAAGAACACCAGGACCTCCTGCCTGTGGCTCACCAAGGCCCAGGACACTGCATTTTCCATCACAGGAGGGACTGATAAGAGACTGAGCAAGCTGAGCTACACCCCACGAAAAGGACTCTCTCTGAATTTGCCATCTCTTCAGAACAACAAGCGGTTCCATTGTTTAATATTATTATTTTTTTTATGTTTGTGTGTACTTTGCTTGTTACATAAACAGGTTTTTTCCACTTTTCTCTAAGGAGATTTACCTCTTGAACTGGTTTGGGGAGGGGCAGCTTGAATTTGCTTTCTAGAGGAGACCACTTCAAAAGTTTCCTCCCAAAATTTATCCTAAACCAGGACAAAGACTCAGGGCCCCCTCACTCAGGAACAATTGGTTGAATATTGTAATAATTGGTGGCTGAATGTTGGAGGATAGGATTTTTCCTTTTTTTTCCTTTCTTTTAGCTCAGGGAATTTACTCCCATTTGTTGCCTAAGAGATGGGAACAATGGATACTTAAGAGAGACAAAAGATGTAGCCAAGGAGGAGGGGGAAAGGTGCAATTTTCTACTGTCTCTGAGGTGGAGGATTTTCTCTTGGGAAAGGCAGAGATACCATGAGATTTTGGCTGGGAGGTGATGGGCTGCAAACCCAATTAGTGACTAGCTTCGAATATTGACAACCTGTGGAACCAATTAGAGAGCTAGAAACGCCTCTGTGAACACACAGGGTTAAAATCAGAGAAATCTCGGGATAAACCCTCCTTTTTCCTTCTGGCCTGGAAACAGGCAACAACTGTCCTGGCCCGCTCCCTGCAGCGAGCTGGGCGGGCAAGGCCAGGCCCTGCCACTCTGCCATGCTGGTGGGGCTGGGCCTGCACGGGCCCCTGGGCCCCAGCAGCTGCCGGCGGGCGGGGGGAGGCCGTGGCTACTAACATCCAGCCTGCCTCGCCACCGGCCTGGGCTGAGGGAGGTGTCCACTGGGCCCCGCGGAGCAGCTCTGGGCTGGGCTGGGCCGGGCCCACCCCACTGCCACTGAGGGGTGGGGGAAGCCTCCATCAGCCTGCCTGGCTGCTGAGATCCTGGTTGCTGTTCTCCAGGCTGCTCCTACCTCTCAGCTTGATGCTACTGAGGCCCCCTATCCAACACCGTGAGCCGCAGCCCAAGAGGGAGAGACCCGGGCAAGATATTAACTCTTTCACTGCACAAATGAGACCTGAGGACATTAACCCTCTCCCCAAGTGAGAGGAAAAGGACAGAGTGAGATGTGGAGAGACATAGCATGAGACTGAAGTCAGTGGAGAGAGAGAGAGAGAGTAAAAGTCCTAGGTGGGAGGAAGATTGAGAAGTTGCCTAGTTTGGGCTGGACTTCTCTTGTGAGGCCATAGAGAATAGACTAAAATATCCCTGTAACTTATAGAATGCTTTTTGGGGGGGATGCAAGTTCTAGCCATAGCCATGGACTGATGTAGTTGTGATCTAATGGAGAATTTTGAACAGAGGAAGATAGAAAGAGATATGAAACCTTCTGCCCCCAGGGAAAAAGAAGACCTCTGTTTCTTGAAGATGATTTTAGAGATAGATAAGGAGAACCTTTGTTTTATACTAGAACAGTCATCCTTAAACTGTACCCTAATAAGCTGATATGCCCATGAGCGCAGCTGTGGGAAAAGCTGCCAAATGGGAGGGACTTCACGGTTTGCAGAGGTTCTGGGCGGCTACAGATTCGTGACATGGGAGCCACCAGAGAACTATTTCTTGTGGCAATGGCTCCATGGGATTTCTAAGAGAGGTTCCTCTCCCTAAGAACTGATGAAAGACTATTTTAGTGGTAAAACTGACTAAAAATCCCAGGTTTGGTCTCTTTATGTTGTCAGTGGGAAAGTGAATAGTTGTAGGGGGGAGGAGAAGTGTTTTGAAGGTTTCATTCTGATTCTTATTAATTTGTTCTTTCTTGTAGTTTTGTTAATAAACCTGTCTTTATACCTTTTAAGTGTTGAGCCTGCTTTGCTTTTCTCCTAATCCTATCTCACAGCAGAAAAAAAGTAAATAATTCTAGTAGACACTCTAACCACTACACTAATTTTGGGAAACAGAAATTGGCAAACATGAAACCACTACACTGGGGAATGAAAAGGTAAATGTTTTGAATTGCTACAGGAGCAACGTATTCAGTACTGAATACATGCAGAGGAAAACTTAGCTTGAAACCTGTAAGTGTTGTGGGTGTGACAGGGAGTAAAGAGAACAGGCTTTGTTTACAATCATTACTATTTAAATTAAGAAAACAGTGTGGGACACACCAATTTGTATATGCCTGAATGCCCAATCCCCTTTTTGGGGAGAGATTTATTGGGAAAATTGGATGTTCAAATAACTTTCTGGGTTGGGGAAATACAAATTCAAACACCAGAACCAAAAGCCTTCAAGGCAAAGATTTTTATGTTACAGGAATCAAAATAATTGGAAGGAATACCCGAGGAAGTAGAGAATGCTGTTACCCTGTTGGTATGGGAAACTGAGATACTTGGATGATCCAAGGTGGCCAAACTAGTGAGGATTACTCTCAAACATGAAGACACACTGGTAAAGCAAAAATAAAATCCTATCAAGTTGGAGGCAAGGAAAGAGTTGGAGAAACTTATAGAAAAATGTTTAGAATATGAATTATTGAAAAAGCGTGAATCAGAATATAACACACTGATATTACCAGTTAAAAAGCAAAACAGGGAGTATAGATTAGTACAAGATTTAAGGGCCATTAAGAGAAAGTACCTGATATTCATCTAGTAGTAGCTAATCCATACACACTCTTGACAGCACTGAAAGGGGAATATAAATAGTTCACAGTGCTTGATCTTAATGATGCATTTTTCTGTAATACTTCTTGACCCAGATAGAAATTGTTTGCTTTTGAGTGGGGGACTCCAAACACCTGGTAGAAGTTACATGCATAAAGGGGAGGGAAAACATGTTAATGATTTTTGGGAAATGATTATCAAATGTATGTTTATTCTGGGATAATCAATGAATATGTATGTAAAATACTGTATATAAACAGAAACTTTCCTGTACTCAGCATGCATGGTATTTCAGAGGAGATATAATCCCATGCATCCTGCCAAATAAAGAATGCCTGCTTCTTAATGCTACATTAGTGTTAAGGAGTTTTTTAATTTTACTGAACTTTTGGTAATAAAGGCAGTGGTTGATGTCATAGCTGCAAGCGTGCCCAGCGGGAAGATCTCCTTGGACAAGTAACTGTTACAAAAACAGATTGACAGGCACCACAGTATCTGGGAATGCAGGCTCCACAAGAGGAAGGTAAGCCAAAACCCAATCTCAAGCTGACTGACATAAGTAACTCCTGATATGAACTAGACTAGATGCTCTTCTGTGCTCAGGTGTGTTGATTTTGCACAGCCTGGTTTCTGGTAGCAGGGGGGCCACAGAGGTGGCTTCTGTGAGAAGCTGCTAGAAGCTTCCACCATGTCTGGCAGAGCCAATCCCTGATGGACATGCTGCTGGGCAATGCTGGGCCAATTAGAGGTATGTTGGAGTATGAATGTGAGACTCACAAGCTGAGAGCAAAATGAATCTGTTTATTGCAGAGTTAAGACAGTACTTATACACTTAGTGGGAGAATCTCTGTTCAGTCCTTCGCATGCAACCCGGTTGCAGGCCTGTAATAAATCTGTCGGCCTAACAGTTTGTTAGTTTTCTCAAGGTTTTCAGGCTTTGAAGAAAGAGGATGCCTTTCCTGTTCTCAGATAGCGTGTCATCTACTTTCGCTCATGCTTCCCAGGAATTTTCTGCAATGTCAGGCTTACTCCTCCCTCACAGGGATGTTGGTAAAGTCTCTATGATAACATATTTAAGAAGAAAATCAAAATAAAGTGGGAAATGTGCAGTTTTTCTCCTAGTCAGAGAAGAGAAGGAGGTGAGAACACGTGAGGGAAAGCAACATGGCAACACCAAGGTCAGTGAAGAAGGAAGGGGAGGAGGTGCTCCAGGTGCCAGAGCCTAGATTCCTCTGCAGGCCATGGTAAAGCAGGCTGTCCCCCTACAGCCCATGGGGATCACAGAGTCACTAGGTTGGAAGAGACCTTCAAGATCATTGAATCCAACCCATGCCCTAACACCTCAACTAAACCATGACACCGAGTGCCACATCCAGTCTTTTTTTAAACACATCCAGGGATGGTGACTCCACCACCTCCCCAGGCAGACAATTCCAGTACTTTATTACTCATTCCGTAAAAACTTCTTCCCAATATCCAACCTATATCTCCCTTGGCGTAGCTTAAGAGTGTGTCCTCTTGTTCTGTCAGTTGCTGCTGGAAGAAAGAGACCAACCCCCACCTGACTACAACCACCTTTCAGGTAGTTGTAGAGAGTCATAAGGTCACCTCTGAGTCTCCTTTTCTCCAGGCTAAACAAACTCAGCTCCCTCAATCATTCCTCATAGGGCTTGTGTTCCAAGCCCCTCACCAGCCTTGTTGCCCTCCTCTGGATGCATTCAAACATCTCAACATCCTTCCTAAACTGAGGTGCCCAGAAGTGGACACAGTACTCAAGGTGCGGCCTCACCAGTGCCAAGTACAGGGGAAGAGTGACTTCTCTGGTCCTGCTGGCCACACTATTGCTGATACAGGCCAGGATGCCGTTGGCCTTTTTGGCCACCTGGGCACACTGCTGGCTCATTTTTAGTCAGCTGTTGACCAGTACCCCCAGGCCCCTTTCTACCTGGGCACTGTCCAGCCACACCGTCTCCAGCCTATAACATTGCAAGGGGTTATTGTGGCCAAAATGCAGGACTCGGCACTTGGACTTATTAAACTTCATCCTATTGGACTCTACCCATCCATCCAACCATTCCAGGTCTCTCTGCAGAGTCCTCCTACCTTCCAACAGATCGACACATGCTCCCAGTTTAGTGTCATCTGCAAATTTACTAATGACAGACTGAATACCCTCATCCATGTCATCAATAAAAATATTAAACAGAACTGACCCCAGCACAGACTCCTGAGGAACACCACTAGTGACTGGCCGCCAGCTGGATGCAGCACCATTCACCACCACTCTCTGGGCCTGGCCATTCAGCCAGTTCTTAACCCAGCAAAGAGTGCTCTTTTCCAAGCCATGGGCTGCCAGCTTTTCCAGGAGTATGCTGTGGGAGACCGTGTCAAAGGCCTTGGTGAAGTCCAAATAGACAACATCCACAGCCTTTCCTGCATCCACCAGACAGGTCACCTGGTCATAAAAAGAGACCAGGTAGGTCAAAAATGACCTAGCTTTCCTAAACCCATGCTGGCTAGGTCTGATACCCTGGCCATCCTGGAAGTGTTGCATGATGACACTCTATATAAACTGTTCCATTACCTTACCGGATACTGAGGTCAGGCTAACTGGCCTGTAATTTCCAGGATCCTCCTTCCTACCCTTCTTGTGAATGGGCATCACATTGGCCAGCTTCCAGTCATCTGGAACCTCACCAGTGATCCAGGACTGTTGATAAATGATGAAAAGTGGCTTTGCAAGCTCATCTGCCAGCTCCCTCATCACCCTGGGATGGATCCCATCTGGTACCATAGACTTATGAACATCCAAGCAGCTCAGCAGTTCTCTGACTGCCTCCTCCTAGATAACAGGGGGACATTTCTGTTCCCTGACACCATCTACCAACCCAGGAGGACAGTTGTCCTGAGGACAAGACGTCTTCCCACTAAAGACTGAGGAAAAGAAGGAATTCCTTTTGCCATTAATATATTTGTAAAAACATTTTTTATTTTCCTTCACAAAAGTTGCCAAATTAAGTTCAAACTGAGCCTTGGCCTGCCTAATTTTTTTCCTACATGCCCTAGCAACCCCCTTAAATACTTCCTGAAAGACCTGACCCTCCTTCCAAAGATGATACATCCTCTTTTTATTTCTAAGTTCCTTCAAAACCTCCTTGCTCATCCAGGCTGGACATTTGCCTTGTCGACTCATCTTTTGGCACACAGGGACAGTCTGTTCCTGTGCCCTCAAGATCTCTGTTTTGGAGCATGCCCACCTTTCCTGAACTCCTTTGTTTTTAAGGGCTGCTTCCCAAGGAACTCTCTGAATAAGTCTCCTAAATAGGCCAAAGTCTGCCTTCTGGAAGTCCAATGTAAAAGTCTTACTGATGTTCCTCCTGATTTCACCAAATATCAAGAACTCTATAATTTCATGATCACTATGCCCAAAGCGGCCTCCCACCAGCCCATCTCTATTTGCAAACAGGTCTAACATAGTCCCTTCCCTGGTGGGCTCACTCACCAGCTGCACCAGATAGTTGTCCTCCATGCACTCTAAAAACTTCCTGGAATGCCTCTTTTCTGCTGTAATAAGTTCCCAGCAGATGTCTGGTAGGTTAAAGTCACCTACAACAACAAGGGCTGGTAATCCTGAAACATTCTCCAGCTGCTTGTAGAATAAGTTGTCCACCTCTTCTTCCTGGTTGGGTGGACGATAACAGACTCCCAGTAAGATGTCAGCCTTGTTGGCCTTCCCCTTAATTCTTACCCATAGGCATTCAACTTCATCATCATTAGTTTCAATATCCATGGCATCAAAAGCCTCCCTAATATAAAGCACCACCCCTCCACCTCTTCTTCCTTTCCTGTCTCTTCTGAAGAGCTTGTAGCCATCCAGTGCAGGGCTCCAGCATTTCCATGATGGTGACTACATCATAGCTTTGCTGTTGTACCATGGCTTCCTGCTCTTCTTATTTGTTACCCATGCTACATGCATTGGTATACATACACCTCAGCTGGACTGCTGATTTCACCCCTAACTCAGGCTTACCACCCTTGGGTCTTCTTCCAGAGAGCTCAGCTGCATCCCCTTTCCCCTTCAAACCTAATTTAAAACCCTCTCAATGAGTTCCGCTAGTTCATGAGCTAAAATCCTTCTGCAGAGATCCATCCACAGCCTATGGGGGAGCTCCTCACGCTGGAGCAGGTGAATGCCTAGAGGAGGCTGTGGTCCAGTGGAAGACCCAATAGAGAGAGGGGGCCCTTGCTTCCAGGCTGGAGCAGCCTGTCCTTGGAGGACTGCACCCTGTGGAAAAGTGACCCATGCCGCAGCATTTCTGGAAGGACTGTTTGCCCGTGGGAGGAATTCATGTTGCAGCAGTTTTGGGACAACTGCTTGTGAGAGTGGACTCACACTGGAGAAGTTCACAGAAAACTGTCTCCTGTGGGAAGAACCCCACAGTCTCACAGGGGAAGGACTCCTCTCTCAGAGCAGCGGAAGAAAACCTTGAGTGATAAACTGACCAAAACCCCCATGCCCTGTCTCCCTGCGCTGTTGGTGGGAAGGAAGGAGGGGCTGGGGAGAAAAAGGTGTTTCTACAGGCTTATTTTACTTCTCATTATCCTCCTCTGATTCTGTTAGTAATAAATTCACTTTGTACCTTAAGTTGAGCCTGTTTCACCCTTGGAGTGTTTCTCTTCCAGTCCTTATCTCAACTCATGAACCCTTTGTTAATTTTTTTTCTCTCCTCTGCCCAGCTGTAGCAGGGGCGGGTGAGCAAGTGGCTTTCGTGGGTGCCTGATGTTTGGCCAGAGTCAAACCACGACATCGAGGTAGAAGGAAGAACCTTCCCCAATCTCCTGATGTGCCCCTACATAACAGATGGGATGCTCCTGGTTTGGACACTGAAGAGCACATATCTAATGGACAGGACCCAGGACAAGCCAACCATGCAAAGCTGATCTAACCACCCACCTACATTAGAACCAGTGCCACCAGAAAAGCATGTAAAGGTACTAATCTCCAATTAGTAACTGGAGAGTCCCTCCTGAGAGGCACTAAGGCACCCATTTGCTGCCCAGGCGATTTCTCTAGAAAAGATTGAGACGATTGAGAGAGACGGACCATGCTGTGTGCAAGCAAAGCAAGTTTATTATACTAATCACCAGTATTTATAGTTCTCTAACTTCCATGCAAAATTTTCCACTCAGACTCCCTTGCCCTTGTTCCCATAGCAACATAATCTTTTCAGTTATCAAGTCCTTGCTAACATCCTCTTGCACCAGAGGGGTCAGGTGTGGTGTCTTCACTTCTTGTTCTTGCCTTGAGTTTATCTCTCCCATGGCTTCTGCTGTACCAGGGCCAGGAGGTCTACGGTGCTACCCAACAGCTTCTGTAGCTGTCTGATCTCCTACAGTATTAGTAATTGGAGATTCCCTCCTGAGAGGCACTGAGGCACCCATTTGTTGCCCAGATGATTTCTCTGCTGCCTACCAGGAGCTCACATTTGTGGCCTCACTGAGAGGCTGCCAAGGCTGGTGAATGGTACAGATAATCATCTTCTCCTACTCTTCCATGTAGGGTCTGACAAGGAAATTTAGAACCCTCCCAGGAGTTTATTATGTCTGTTGGAACAATGTTAAAAGGATTTGGAGCACAGCTGGTAGTGTCCTCTTTCAGTGTCCAGACTGAGGAAGGAGTCCAGGAAAGAGGAGACGGACTGAACAGCTGAATGCCTGGCTGTGTAGTGGGTGCCATATTCAAGGTTTTAGCTTCTATGGTCATGGATCTTACATTAAGAAGCTGGGTCTGTTAGGAGCTGATGGGATTCATGTGACCAAGCAGGGTGTGTTGGTTTAGCACGGACGGTAAAAACCAATTAGTGGCTGACTTTAAGATTGACAGCCGGATTGGACAATTAAAATAGGGATACACCTCTGCGTCACACAGGCTTAAAAATCAGAACAAGCCCGGGAAACTTCCTCTTCCTTCCGGCTTGCCAGCAGGTAACACCGGCCCTCCGGGGCTGCTCTAAGGAGCGGCCCAGGCCGGCTAGGCCCCTGCCGCTCCCCTCTACTGGGGGAGAGCCGTCCCGGGTCTGGCCATGCCGACGGACCTCCCTCAGCTCCCGGCGGGGGAAGGGGAGGCTACAGCTTAACATCTGGCTAATTTTAAAGCCTACCCCCCCTCCCCCCCCCCCCCCCGCCCGGGTGCGGGGGGTGTCCTCCGGGCCCCAGGGAGCAGCCCCCAGCCGGGCCCCCCCCATGAGACCGAGGGGTGGGGGGGGGAGGCATCTACCATCCAGGCAGCTCCGACATCCTTCGTGGTAAAGTTCTCTTCCTCCCGGCGCGGCCTTGAAATCTGACACCATGAGCCGCAGCCGAGGGAGAGAGGACCTGGGCAAGATTTAACTCTTTCCTGATACAGATGAAGCTTCCAGAGCCCTAACCCTTCTCAGAGAGAGAGAAAAGGCCAAATTAGAGATATGTAAAGGAACAATATGAAGATATCAGTCAGTGAAGAAAGAGTTATCCCTTAGGTGGAAGAGATGACATGTTGCCTTAGTCCTAGGCCAAAAATCTCCTATAAGCTGTGGTAACAGACTGTAATATGAATATGCTAGAATTTCCTTTAAATTGTGGACAATATGAATTGGGGAAACTGATTGTTCAGATTTGTGGATTTGAGCAAAGGTATTTGTGATTGACTGAACGAATATTGAATTAGAATCTATGTTCCTGTGATCCCATGAGATGTTTGAACAGCGAAAAGATGAAATAAGAAGCTCCCTGCACCAGTGAAGAAGTGAGAAGACATCTCTGTTCCATGAGATGAAGAAATCTTTTGCGTTTGAACTGTTCATTTTTAAAATGACACCCCAGTGTGCATGAGTCCACAGCCCATATGTAGTCATAGGAAAGGCTATGTGGTATGGGAGGTCCACAACTGCAGATTTTCCCCCAGGTGGCTGCTGTTGTGAAAGTTAAAAGCCACAGGCAGACTGTTTTTCTTGTGGAAAGTTACCAGAACAAATTAGGAGAGACTGCTCTCTCTAAAAGGACTAAATTAAAGACTTTTTTATAAGTGGTACTGACCTAGAGTTCTGAGTTTTGTCTCAACATTGTTTATGGGAAAATGAACACTTGGGGGGAGGAGGAGAAGTGTTTTGAAAGTTTCATTTTGATTCTTATTTTCTTCTTTTGGTGTGTGTTAAATCTATCTTTGTACCTTTAAGTTTGGGCCTGCTTGTCCTTTTTCCTAATCTTATCTCACAGCAGAAAAGACACTTTAACCATTACACTAAATTTGGCAGAGACAGGTGAACTGCCCTAGATTCCCTCGCCCCTGTGGTCCAACCCAGGCTAGCTATGGACCACGGGGGGAAATCTGGGCTAGGAAGAAGATAAAAGACAAAAAGGCGCTCTTAAACCTCACGGGACACAGTCCCACAAGTTTAATGCAGAACTTACACCTTGGAGCCCATGAGGGAAAAGAGGGACAGACTCCCTGTGTGGGGAGTTTTAATCCCTAGGGAAAAAGGGAGGAGGGGAGGGGGGTCTGTTGACCAATGGGGGCTGACCCAGGGGGAGGGGAGAGATAGGGGATCAGGTGAAGGGGATGCAAAGGTTCATGGGAAAGTGCAACCCAGAAACACCCAGTGCAAAATGAACTAACTAATTAGTGCAATACAACAGTGAATGTGAAACCATTACACAGGGCAAGAGGGTCTTTGCCAGCAAGCTGGCCAGACTTACAAGGAGGGCTTTAAACAAGACTCAGCGGGGAAAGGGGGTGGAATTTTGAACAACAGAGAAGAGCCAGGGGCTGCTAATGCATTGGGAACCAAGGGGGAATATCTGAGAAAGGCCACAAAGGAATTGGGGATTGATCCTCCAAAAAAGTGATGAGGTCAACAGCCCAACAGAAGTGCCTTTGTACCAATGCATGCAGTACACTTAAGAAAGAGGAGATGGAAGCCATTGTGCAGCTGGAAAGGTAATGTAATCACTATAGTCAAAATATGGTGGGACAACTCAAATGATTGGAGCTCTGCAATCAATGGCTATAAATTCGTCAGAAGGAAGGAGAGGTGGAGGTGGACCTCTATGTAAACTGGAAATAAGGGGGCTTGATTGCACAAAGGTCTCTCTGAAAGACGGTGATGAAAAGGTTGAGAGCTTATGGGTGAAAATTAGAGGCCAAGCTGTTGCGTTAAAAGTAAGAAATTTGGCAGAAAATAAAGCCCCTTGCGTTCCAGCTGGTCCTCAGAGATCAGAGGGACTGGGTGGAGCTAGGCTTAATTTCCGATTACAACCAATTTGGCACTATAAATCTGGTTGTGTTCTCTAAGAACCTTCATTAGCACAGATTCATGAATAATGCAGTTTATTGAAGCTACAGAAATACAGATTCAGAATTGCCATTGAGATATGCACTAGCTGTGATAGGGCTCTAATAATATTGTGCTAACCCAGGTAATAATAATGATGATAATAATAATGATATTAATGATAATGATAATAATAATGATAACTATAATAATAATCTGCAGAAGCTTCCCAAGAAGGTGTCCCTGCTTGGGAGGAGGAAGAAGAGAGCAGCTCGTCATGTCTCCAAGGTCTTTTGGGAAGTGCTCCTAACTAGGTGAAATTTCTACCCTCCTTAAATACAGCCCCATCTTCTCCTCCTTGTGTATAGCATGATCTAAGCAGAGAGCTGAGTAATGTAGTCATATATGTGGTAGCATGTACATCATTAAGCTTATTAGCATATGCATGAGTATGCATTTTAACACTTAAATGGCCCTTAATCAGGCACAGGTCACTTTTTTGGCCTTGGTGTCATTCAAAGTTCCAGTCATACAACTTTGTTCTGTTCTATGCTGTTCATCAGACAAAAGAGGACTATTCTAGATGATCCAGACCTTCTCCTTCAGCTAACTCATCTTTTCTTTACATCTGCTCTATGGATCCCCCATCTGCAAAGATAATTGTCTTGGGAATGGTTTTTATCCCATATCCATTTTTTTGTTTTTGTTTTTTTGCGCCCATAAGTGGTCACCCCCTCCCCCCCCCCCC
>JANPWX010017749.1:68537-92003 GCA_024734555.1 Trochalopteron elliotii
CACCGGCTCCAAGAGTATTGCAATGGGTGAGAACCGCCCAGGATTCCTGCGAGAGTTGGGGGCAAGGTCTCAACAGCCTCTTGGAGCGGTGTTTCTGGCTAGAGATACTGCTGCCTTGTGGTTTTTGCCCGTTTCTTTTTTTCTTTTTTCCTTCAGTACTGTGACTGAAGCATATTGGCTTGCTTCTCTGCTCCTTTGCTTGCTTGGGAGCCCACAGCCAGCATGTGCTGCGCTGGGAACTGTCTTGGTTTAGGGAAAATTTGGGAGAAAACCCCTGAAATAGGGTCCCTCTGGGAAGCAGACCCAAATGACCCCTCCCCCCAGCCAGTCCGGGAAAAGAACTTCCTCGGAGAAAAGTGGAAAAAACTATTTATTTAACAACCAAAGCGCCCACAAGCATAAAGAATGAACAATATGAAACAATAAAACCTCTCGTTCTGGAGTGAGATGGCAAATTGAGAAAGTCCTTGCCATGGGTGTAGCTCGACTCGGTCAGTCTCTTATTCATCCCGCCGGAGGTCCAGGCCCCGGTGGGCCGCAGGTGCGAGCTCCCTGGTGCTCCTCTGGGTTTTTCAGTCCAGAGCAGGTTTAAACAGTTCCAAGAAAAAGGAAAAAAAAGAACAGTCCAGGAAGCTTCTCTGCCTCAGCTAGCTAAACTAACTAAAAGCAAAAAAATTATTTCTGTCCCACTGCTGTCCGTGCCTCAGACGAACAACACTGTCCCAAGAAAAAATGTAGAGGAGTGAACGCTGTTTTTCAAAAGAAACTTCATGCTGCTTCTTTCCTTGCTTCACTCTCAGAACCAGTCTTAAAAGCACAGAACTCAATATACAACACACACAGAACAGACGATTGGGGATACAAGCATCATAAAGTCACTCTAGGACAAGAACCAACAGTCCCCATGCCAGGGGCCGACCCCTCTGTGCAGCTAGACCCTGGGACCAGCCATTGCCAGTGAGCTATCCAGGGGAGCAACTCCCTGCCCAGCCCCGCTGTTCTCTGCTGCTGCTTCAGGGCTTCTTGTTACACTTTAACCCAACACCCGGACACCCCGTGGCTTCTGGCATACCCCGGAGTTTCTGCTACATTTTGTTTGCCACCCCCAGTGTGCCTGCCTCTGCCATTCCAGCTTGCTGCCTCCAAGGTTTCCTGCTGCAGTCCATTCCCTTTCCCAAGTGGCAATGAGACTGGCTGCTTCCCGTGAGTTTGCAAAGGAAGGCCCCGTCTCTCTCTTGCTGGCTTGCCTGCCATTACCATGTGAAGAGAGACAGCAGAGCTCGTGCCACAGCATCCCCTTGCAGCCACGGGGAATCATTGCACCTGCCCTACCTGGCCAGGAGCCAACAGCACCCCTGCCAGCTGTGATGATAACTGGACCTACAGGGAAAGTGCTTGACAGCTGAGAGAAGGCTGATAATGGGTTTCTGTTTTTTTTTCTTGGTGCTGTTTGTTTGCCTTGTTATATATATATTCTAGTAAAGAACTGTTATTCCTTTTCCCATATCTTTGCCTGAAAGCCCCGTAATTTCAAAGTTATAATAATTTGGAGGGGAGGAGGTTACATTTTCCATTCCAAGGGAGGTTCTCACCTTCCTTGGTAGACACCTGTCTTTCAAACCAAGATGATAATATGGAGGGTACACGGTGTAGGCTGTAGATAGTAAGCCTTAGCTTTTGCCTGGATCCATGGTCATCTCACACAAGCCAACAAAGGAAACCTTGTGGCTGATGTCTACTATAAGCCACCTGATCAAGGAGAGAAAGTCAACGAAGCATTCTTAATTCAACCACCGGAAGCATCCCGCTCACAGGCAAAGAGTAAAGTCAAGACCCTGAAATTTAGGAAAGTTAACTTTCAGGTCTTTAAAGAACCAGTGGATGGCACCCTGCAGGAAACTGCCCTCAGGGATGATACAGGAGCAGAAGGGAGCTGGCAGTTCTTGAGGACTGTTTTTCTTAGAGCAAAATAGCTCTCAATTGCCATGCATAAGAAATCAGGCAAGAGAGGCAGGACACCAGCATGGATAAGTAAGGGCCTTCTCTTCTGGTTGAGCTGAAGCACAAGGAGGAAACACATAGGCAGTGAAAGAAGGGACATGCATCCTGGGAAGAATCTAGAGATGCTGCCCAGGTGTATAGGGATGAGATGAGGAAAGCTAAGGCACAGCTGGAGCTGAATTTGGCAAGGGATGTGAAGAATCATAAAATGGGCTTCCAGAGGTGCGTTGGTCAGAAAAGGAAGACTAAAGAAAATCACTCTCATCCCTCTCACTTCCCCTGCTGATAAATAAGTCAGGACATGTAGTGACAAGCAACATGGAGAAGGCTGTTTTACTTGGCAATTTATTTTCCCCAATTTTCACTGGCAATCACTCTTCCCACAATCTCTTGAGACCCTGAACCTCAATGCAGGCACTGGGGGTTCAAGTCCCTCCTATTGTAGGAAATGATCTGCTTTGAAACCACCTGAAGAACCTGTATGTACAAATGTCCTGCACCTGGGGAGGAACAACCCCATGCACCAGTATATGCTGGAGGCCCATCAGCTGGAAAGCAGCTTTGCTAAATAGGACAACGTGCTGTTGCCACAAAAGTGGCCAAGGATATCCTTAGCCCAATAGAGAGGAAAGCAGTGTTTATATATATTACAAGACAGTTGTGTAGACCACTACAAGTGCTCACTGTCCCTGGGGCTGCAGGGCACCACAGACCACCCTTGGGGGCATTGCCTATTGTAAAAAACAAAGTTCACTTTTTAGAATTTTTAAAAGTTTAATAAAGGATTAAAAAGGGACAAATATTCAACACTGGGGTGTTTTTGGCGATTGGCCAAAAACCACACCATTGTAAAACAATGTTCTCTGTATACTGTTAAAATACAGGGGTACATGCATATTCATGAGTTTTATACATTATTCAAACATTCTTGTGAGTTTAGATGTTCCAGGGAATTTCTTGCTTGGTTTTGACCTCTGACTTGTCTGCATGCTATCCTGTTGATTAGATCTATATGTTTTATTTTTTCTCGTGGTCTCATCTTGTTGTTTTTACACTCCCTGATAATGAAGAGTCAATAAATTCTTTTCTCAGTGCTCTGGTTTTTGTCACTGTTATCTTATCTTTTAGACAGGCCAGTCCACAAATGTGAGAAACAACATAATTATATTATATCGTAGGCCTTAGCAAAATATTAAAATAGAAACTTAGTAATGTTAGAATGCCTTTATTCAGGTAACTAACTCAGAAAATGGTGTAAAATATTTATCATGCTACTATTTATATAAGCTACATGGTACATACATAAACTGATAGATTATATTACACCAACAAGTAGTTAAAAGGAATTATAAATTGTACCATATCAAAATACTTGTGATTAATAACCACATGCAAAAGCTAATACATAAATGCAAAAGCCAATATTATACTGTCATTTATAACACCTGTTTTTCTAAAAGACAGCTAAGCATACATCTGATTTTGAGCCCTCAAGCCAGTATTGCCAAACGCAAGCTTTGTCTTGTATTTTCTTCCAGTTGTGCAGCATAGAAATGTCTGCAATGGAAGTGGGGCTTTCAGCAAACAATGTAGAGCAACTTCTGTTGGTTCTGCGAAACGTGCTGAAAAGTTAGGGCCAGGCCTGTCCTGCCCTGGCCAAAGCAGTCATTTGACTGGAAGGAGCAGCACCAAAAAGGCACAGGCATCTTTGGGGTGGACTTGATACGGTAACAAATTACAAGAAATAGTACCTGTAGCTACTACAGCCTCTTCCGCGACCTCGTAGCCCGCCCTCAGGGTCGCAGCACTACACGGAGAGATCCCTCCGCGGACTGGCCAAGGTCGGATCCCTCCGCGCCCCGAGGGCACGCAAACTCACTGAGTCACGGTAAGCACCAGCTCGACGAGGGCGGACCGGCCAAGGGGGCGGGGACAAGCGAAAACGACAGACCAGGCAGCGAATCGAAAAGCAGGATCGGCCGGCGGCGATCTGTCGGCCCAATGGGAGCCGCGGAGGGCCTGTCCGAGTGAAGGAAGTGCGGGGACGGCACTGGGTGTTGTCTTTGCCTGACGAGAGTATTGGAGTGCTGGGTTGTTCGGTCTGGTGGCGCCATTATTGTCTTCCTAAAGATCATCGGCAAAGCACTTCCCCGGTACCATCAGCGACGAGGAGGTAGCCGCGGCTTTGATCTGTTCGCGGTCCTTCCCTTCCCCCAACTCCCTCTCCCTGAGCCTAGGACTCGGTGCGCGGTGCCCGGGAGGTGCGGCAGGGTGGGTGGCGGCGCTGCTGTGCGGGTGGGTGCAGGGACGCGGGACGGACGGGGCCTCTCTGAGTTGTGGCGCTCTCTACTGCACCACCCCCATAGCTTGTTCGGTGCCGCACCCCCACGCCTCCGGCTGCCGCGGCGCGTACTGGGTTGCTGATATTGTCCCGGCTCGCCTCATATCCCACCCCACCATGTCGTGTGCGCGCGTAGAGAAGGGTCTCCGACGGTAGCGTACTTGGTGTCAGCCGCAGATGTTTTCCGCATGATGTCGCTTTGGCACTGCGAGTCGTGCAAAGTTTGCTACCTCGTATAGAATGATAGTTTTGAAAGTTTATTTTAGCACACCCAATCAATCTCCTTGGGGATTGTGTGTGTGTGTGTGTGTGTGTGTGTGTGTGTGTGTGTGGAGTGAATGTCTGAGTAATGACCGTAATGAGTTGAGTTTGCATAGGAAAAATGCAGGTCTCGATGTGTCTGGTAATACCATCAAAAAGGTTTCACAGCTCTGCTGTCCTGGGCTTTGGTTCTGAACCCCAAACTGAACTAGACAAGGAATAACAGTTTTTTCTGGTTTTTCTTTTTAAAAAAACAATTGAGAAACGGGTCATCCTGCAGGCTTCAAAAGCTTCCCAGATCTTATTTCTGTGGGGAAGTAGGACTGTGATAACAGCATGCTTGCAAAGTTCACGGGTGCTGGTGCTAGGAACAAGAGTGAGCTGCTTAGACTGGGGGGGGAACAATGCAGCCGTTGCCTACACGATGTTAACTTTAAGTTAGTATCTCATATAATTTAGTTATTCAAATGCTGAAGGTTAACAGGGATGCCTTCTGGTTTTGAAGGTAGGGTTTGCATGTAATATAGAAGACAGACTCGTCCTATGCACTTGCATGCTTCCTGTCATTATGCATTTGTTCAATACTTGAGCTCCCTGTCCTGTGGGAAATAAATGGCTGCTGCTCTTCCACTTCACTAAACTCTTTGCTGATTCAGTTAAGTCATTTGTCTCCTGCCTCTGCGCAGACTACATCCAATAGAAAAACTGTTTAGGATTAAAACATACTGGAGGTTGCCAATCAAAAGCAGTGGCTCATCTCTTGCCTCCATCATCTTGCATGCTGAATCCCATTTCTGGAATGGGCTCTGTAAATATATTGTATTTTGGGTATAGAAATCATTACTATCATGCAAGAAAAATCAGTGTTCTGGCTTGTGTTTGAGGTTTCTGGTAATCTGTTTCTGTAGGAGTTCAGTGGGGCAGGTTGATTTGCTTAAGATGTTACCTTTCTCTGAAACTGGTTATGTTTTAACTGTTTACTCTTCCTACAGTGACTCATGTTTCATGATCTTTCACCCCAAGCTGGGGCACTTTTCCTAGTCATGCCTAAGGAGCCAGTTATCGGGTTGTCTGAAGCAGGAGATTCTGGTGAATCTGTAAGTATGGTGGAAGCTTTCTGTATGCTAAACTGTACCTCTAGTTAGTTCCTCATTATCTAGACTTTCTCATCTCCCCTTTCCCTCTTGATAGGACACAGTAGGCTACTTTGGGTTTTCTGGCGCTATCATCTTTTGCCTCTAGCTTGTAATGGAGTTGAGCTTTTTGACTAAAAGCAGTGCTATAAAGCAGTGCTGGTCCCTGGGTATGTATTTCTGGTGCAAAATGCAGTGGTTTTTTTGGAGTGCAGTCTGGTGCCTATTGTCATGGTTTAGAGTCAGAGTAGTAGTACTTCTAACATGGGGAAGAGGGCTTGGGATTTTTGGCAGGTCAGGGGCAAGGAAGGGCAAAGCTGGTTGAGAGGTGCTGGATGCTTTGCTTTTAGCTATGAAAGTCATGTTCAAAGACTTTGTAAACCCATGCAAAAGGCAGCCTAAAGTTTATTTTCTAGTGGGATTGGTTAAGTGTCCTGAAGACACAATGGGGGCTTTAACCCGGAGACAGTGTCAGCTTCTGTGGCTGTTTTGTAGTCCTTTGCTGTCTATCTTGAGAAAAATTGCCTAGCTCTCTTTTGCCCCTATAGCATGCATAATTGTTCTTTGTAGCTTTGCTTGGAAAGCGTTGGTTGCAGGCAGTTGGATGGACATTAATTTGTAGTGCAATGGCTGAATTGCTAGTAATTGGCTAGCTGCATTCTCTGGGTGGTTCTCTGCTCACCCCTTCCTGCCCTCTCCCCTCTTTATGTGTTCCTTTTTTCTTTCTATTTTACTTATTTATGGGTTTGTACTTCCTTCTCCAGCTTCTTGGGCATGTAATGATTGTTGGCAAGATGTGTGTTGCTCACCTGGGCCTGACCAACGGATTCCGGATGGTTGTGGATGAAGGGCCCGAGAGTGGGCAGTCTGTCTGTCGCATACATCTACCTGTTCTGGGTGGCTGTCAGTTGGGCTGGCCGCCTGGCTAAGATTTTGGCACCGCAAGAGTTGCTGCACATGTACAAATTGCCACTGAATGGATTTCGTCTTTTGCCCGTCAATCTAGCCACTGTTGATGTTTAATTCTTTGTGCCATGTGTCTGTGGAAGGTAATAAAAGCTTTGAGCAGCAGTTGCACAATAAAGATTTGTCATGGGGATATCATCTCCGTCTTGCGCGTCTTACTGAGGGGAAGTAGTTCTGCAAGTTCAAAACTGGTGTCTCCCTGGAATGCAAGCATGTGGAATGTTTCAGCCTGTTAACAGCATTCCATTGATAGTGATTTGCCTGTTCATTTGAAGCGTGTTGCTGGGAGCACGCTTAGCAGTCTCCTGCGTCTAGTAGACGCAGTCTTAGCTTTTTGGCAGTATGTTTTACCTTTCATCCTGTGTTGCCAAAAATTTCCTTCAAACTGGAGAGAGCCAAGGGTTACGAAACCATATTTCACTGGAGAATCATAGGATCCTAGAGCAGCCCAGGTTTGAAGGGACCTCAAAAGATCATCTGATTCAGCCTTTTGTTGAGAAGGGATCATAGATGAGATTTTCTAGCACTCTTTCTAACAGTATTTTGAAAACCTTCAGTGATGGGGACTGATGCAACTTCTGCCCATTGTTCCTTGTCTTCTCCATGTGGCTCCATGTGAAGAGAGAGTCTCCATCCTCTGTAGCTTCCCTTTAAGTACTGGAATACTGTGATGAGGTTCCCCCTGAGCCTAGGCAAGTTCCTAACATTTTGCAACTAATTCCTTTGTCTTTGCTAGTCTTCATGCAGTCTCTTGCTGCTTTCAGATGTTCCTCCACAGCTTTCCAATTGTGCCAGTTCTCCCAAGCACAGTTATCTGACAACATAGGACTTGGACTTATTCCCTGCTTCTGTAAGTAGTCAGTGCTATTGCTTGCCATCCTGACGACTAAACTAATTTGTCGCGAATCAGTGTTTTAGGTCACCTAAAGAATCGCAAAGGTATTGGCAAAAGCAGGTTTAATATAAAAGTGAAAGCGTAACAAAGTTCTTTGGCAAGGTTCACTCTACTACTTACCAGATGGTTAAAGCACTCAGAGAAAAAGCAAACTAAAAATCTAAAATCAATCAATCTAAAGCTAAAATCAACTCAAAAATTGTCTATGTTAAGGCTTGGTGGGGGGGATGGAAGGATATGGATAAAAAGGAATAAGGAAGATCCTTTGGTTGAGTCTTCTCCATGTTGCTCCTCATGAAGAAGAGAGTCTCTGTCCTCTTTGTAGCTGCTTTTTGAGAGCCAGAATACTGTCATGATGTTCCTCCTGAGCCATCTCTTTTCTATAGGAGGAAAGGCCCAACTCCTTCAGCCTTTCCTCACATTCTCCAGCTTTTTGGTCATCCTCCCTGCCCTCCTTGGGACCTTCTTCTGTCTGTCTGCATCTTTTTTGCTGAATTCTGGGGACCAGAACTGGACACAGCGCTCCAGCTTCTGCCTGCAGGCATGGCCTCTGTGAGAAGAGGCCAGGGTCTGCCTGATGCTGGACACAGCTAGTTTCTGCCAGTTAGGCACCAGACTCCTCAAGGGCCAAAGCTGAGCAACTCAGCAAAGCTGGTGGTACCCCCGTGCAAGCATATTTAAGAAACAGCAAAATGCTGTCTGGGGCAGGTATTTCCCTGCTGCCCTTGGATCTGGCAGGTGGCTATGTCCTGAAGTAACTTTTTCTCCCTATTTTCTCCCCCTGTCCTATTGGGGAGGGGCAGTGAAAAAACAGCTGGTTGGGCACTTGGCAGCTAGCCAAGATCTGGCATCAGAAAGCCTAAAAGGCAGATTTGTCCATGTAGAAGTAGAAGGGGGGTTGGTGGTTTAGAGACTGATAGTGACCAGGGTAGGAACAGAATGTTTTTGAAGTAGCAAATTCCATCAATATCTGGGGATCCAGTCACTTTGAGAGAGGGAAATTTCAATGGAAAAAGCCTTCTTTCTGAGCAATAAGGGGTTCTTGTAAGAAGAAGGATCTAGTCTCCATTTTTTTTCACTTGATAATACAAGTGGCAAAGATCTGGAACTCCTGCATTGAAAGGGATACCACTGAGCAGAGCCTGTTGGGTGCTCTGTGTGTGTGTTGGATGCCCAGGACCAGCTACAAAGAGGTCATGGCAGAGATGTGAGATTGGTCTGGCTAAATTTGATTAAGACAGGATCTTACAGAAGGCAATGCCTTGAGAATGTGAAGGGTAAAAGGATAAGTCAGGCTGGCAATGTTGTTCCCAACCCTTTTGTTTGGAAGGATTGGGACCGAATGTTGATTTGAGTGAAGGGCAGGTACCAATCTGTCTTCTATAACTGCAATTTCAGCAGCAAAGAACACCCAAAGCTGAGTATCAGGCCCCAATAATGCTTTATCTGGTGTGGCTGACATGAAGTTCATTTCCTCACAGCAGCTCTCACAGTGCTGTGCTTTGCATTGGTAGCTAGAAAGGTGTTGATAACACACCAGTGTTTTGGCTACTGCTGAGCAGTGTTGGCACAGCATCAGCGCTGTCTCTCCAACAATTCCACCCCATTATCAGTAGGCTGGGGCTGGCAAGATCTTGGGAGGAGATGCAACCAGGACAGCTGACCCAAATTGTCCCGAGGGATTTTTCGTACTGTATGACATCAGCTGAGATATAAAAGCTAAGTAAAGGAGGAGGAAGGGGAGGAATTTGTTATTTACGATGTTTGCCTTCTGTAGCATCTGCTATGCTTGCTGAAGGAAGCCCTGCTTCCCAGCAAGTGGCCAAACAGTGCTTGCTGATGGGAACTAGACAATAATTTTTTTTTCTGTGTCTGCTTGTTTGCACACAAACTTTTACTTTAGTAAACTGCCTTATCTCAACCTGTGAGTTGTTTTCCATCTTATTTTCTCTCTCCTGTCCAGCTGAGAAGGGGGAGTGATAAAGTTGCTCAGTGGGTACCTGGCATCCAACCAAGGTCAACCCATCACAGATGTTTTTGATGCCATCCAGATGTTGCAGGAGAGGAGTCAGAGATAACTTTGACAGATCTGATCAAGTAGCTGGTTTATTGAGTTCCAGTCCTAGTTGTTGAGCATTCGCCTGGACCAAATTTCATAGAGTTCAAACTGGAGAAGCACACCTGTGACACCAGCTTTCTCCTAGCAACGACCCCAGAGCTCTGAAGGTGATACTCAAGGGCATGGAGGCCCAGGGAGTGTTCTCCTCAGTTCTGCCACTGAGAGGAAAGGGCAAGAGGAGGGCACTGATAATGTGTGTCAATAATTGGTTGCAGAGCTGGTGCTGGCAACAGGGGTTTGGGTTCTATGAGCATGGGACCCTGTTTGTGGATCAGCATATGCTTGGGAGAGGGGGCTCCTCCTCACTAAGCAAGGCAAAGGTATTTTTGCCAGAAGGAAATATGACCTCATTAGGAGGGCTTTAAGAACGAGGGCAGAGAGAGGGAGAGAGTAACCAGCTGCCCTGTGAGGCAGTGACAGACCAGGTCAATGAGCAAAGGGTGGGGAGAGAGCTCTAGTACCTTGAAGTCCCCCTTAGCACCCAAAGGCAGCAGTCAATGTCATAGCTGCAAGCATACCCAGCAGGAAGATTTCCTTAGACAAGTAACTGTGTTAAGAGGTGCTTGACAGGCAACGTGGTATAAGGCCTCAAAAAATGTTGTCAACAAGACTCTCAAAAGGGCTTATGGTTTTTCATGGACTCTGAGTTAGATGCACAGCAGAAATACCAACAAAATATTCTCAAGAGGTCAAAACAACAAAAATCTTTACTGACTTCAGACAGAGAACTTTGGAAAAAGTTTAAAGCAACATTCAACCAACATAAAACATTTCACAAAGCATTAACTTAGCCCTTTTAACTTAGCAAACTCCAAGACCATCTGATTTTAAGTTACTCTAAACTCTGAGAACAGGGAATTAGAAGAAGAGAAAGAGAAAAAATACAGAAAGTAACAAGTATAGATAGCTACCACTCCTGGTTCCAGTGGTGTCGCTGGTTGGTTGGAAACATACCCTGTAAACCATGCCACTGCTTGAAACACTATCTTAAGCCTTGAGAGGCACATTTTTTGCGACATTGTACTCCAGAAAGAATGGAATCAGACATTGGGAATAATTTTCTAAATAACTTTATAAACTCTTGGGCAAAGAAAGATGCCATGAGTGGGTATATCACATTCCCTATCACCCACAAGCCTCTGGGAAGATTGAGAGGTTTAATGGACTGCTGAAGACTATGTTAAGAGCATTAGGCAATGGGACATGGAAGCATTAGGATGCAAATCTAGCAGAAGGCACTTGTCTGGTTAACACTAGAGGATCTGCTAAGCACCCTGGTCCTGCCCAAACAAAACCCATACATAGTGTGGGAGGAGATAAGGTCCCAGTAAGGGAAGTGTCTAGGGAAGTTGTGGATTTCTCCTCCCACTGGAAAGACAAAGCCATTTGTTGGATTGTCTTTGCCCTAGGACCCAGGCATACTTGGTGGGCAATGCAGAAGGATGGGGAAACCCAGTGTGTGCCTCAAGGAGATTTAACCTTGGGGGAAAAATAATCCGTGGTCTAAGCTGTATGCTGCAGGAGTTACATGAACTGATGAAGAATGAATTTTGCAAGGAGCAAGGAGAGTGCGATGATGACCTGAACAGGGCCAGTGTCAATGCCCAATGATCAGGTATACTGCTTATCCTGTCCTCACCACCCATCCTGATGGAATGGAGCCAAAGTCATGGATCTGGAGGGGTGAAGGATGCCCATGAAGTTGGAAAATAATAGCTATTTGTGAATGGACAGGTGGATAGTAGTTAATGAAAATGTGTTGTGTATAGAGATGGTTTAAGGATGTAGTTTAAGTTGTATGTGTGGGTAAGAAGGGATTGCTGTAATGAGAAATAAATACAGTGGAACAGTTGGAAGATATATAAATTATGTGGGATCTGAGCATGATGCAAATGGTATGGAATAAGGGGTGGAGATTGTATTGGGTCTGACTGAGCTGGATTTCATTTTCTCATCACACCCTCACAGTGCTGTGCTTTGCATTGGTGGCTGGACAAGTGTTGATAACACACCAGTGGTTTTGACTACTGCTGAGCAGTGCTGTCTCTTTAACGCTCCCTTCCCCCATTAGGGGTCGGAGTGGGCAAGATCCTGGAAAGGGGACACAACTAGGCCAGCTGACCTATAGTAACCAAAGGGATATTCCATACCAGTCTTAAGCTGTGCCAAGGGAAATATAGGCTAGATATCAGGAAAAAGTTTTTTACAGAAAGGGTAATAAAGTATTGGAATGGTCTACCTGGGGAGGTGGTGGATTCACCATCCCTGGATGTGTTATAAAGACTGGATGTGGCACTTGGTGCCATGGTTTAGTTGAGGTTAGGGTTGGGTTGGACTTGATGATCCTGGAGGTCTCTTCCAACCTAATGATTCTGATTCTGATATGATGTCAGCTCAGATATAAAAGCTAAGCGAAGGAGGAAGAACGGTAGGCCTTCGTTATTCTACAATTTCGCCTTTCCATATCAACCACTAGGTGTGCTGAAGCCTTGCTTCCTGGGAAGTGGCTGAACATTGCTCACCAATGGGAAGTAGAGATTAATTTTTTTTTTCTGTTTGCTTATGCGCACAAAAACTTTTGTGCTTTTTTTCTTGCTTTAGTAAACTGCCTTATCTCAACCTACTAGTTCTTTTCCATCTTATTTTTCTCTCCCATCTTGCTGGGGAGTGATAGAATGGTTTGGTGGGTACCTGGTGTCTAGCCAAGGTCAAACCACTATGTGCACTCCTTGTCAAAAAATATGAGCTTTAAGGATAGGCCAGTTTTCAATAGTTAGGCTTCCTTTCCTTTTGGAGTCCATAACCTTAGAGGTTCAGGTATCGTCATAACCCAAAAAAATATACATGTCCCAGACAACCACACTTATTACTCCCACCATTCAGGTTTCAGAGGCATTCCTGAGACACATACCCAGGGACAGAGGAAAAAGTCAATGGGCATCATGGGATGATTATATTCAGTAAAAATTCTACTACATGATAGTCTTGATTGCCTCAGGGGTGGGAGTCAAAGATATGCCAAAACTCAAGTTATTCCAAACTCCTCAGCATATTGTTTCACTCAGGGTCCTGGGTTCAGACCAAATGCCTTTCCTACTTTACCAAACCATTCGTTGGTTCTCAAATCTGAAATCTTTCTTCTCTTTTGTGAGCTTACCAACTTATGGCTTCTTCATCCACAGCTTGAGAGAACTTTCCAGCTGCCACTTCAACTCCTCTGTCAACCCATTTTCTCCCTCCTTCCAGGGGCCACCAACAGTTTGACATCCCTTTCTTCTGTATAATTGGGCTTTACAGCTTGCTTACCTCTACTACGTGTGCTTCCCTTGATATAGTAATTTTATACTTTTCTCTGAGGAAGGAAGAGGTACACAAATTTGATTCCATAATCATATGAAATCCTATGTGAGCTCCCAAAACTAAATTGAGGGAGAAATTGACACACACTGTAGCAACTTGAGAGAAAATACAAACATGTAAAACATTGCTTGGACTAACTTATATAAAACAGGTACAAACATAAATATCTCAAAACTATCAAGACAAAAACATAAAAAAATGATGCAGGAAAGAACAGCAACTCTTCAGTCCTGTTGTCATTTCACTCTCTCATGGAACACCTCTTCTCTTGGAATATCTGCAAGAGGAGAGAAAAAGGAAAACTCAGTCCTGCTCAGACCAGTCTTAAAAGGAAAGAACTGTCCATCTGCTGGTATTTTGTGTTTTCTGCCAGAGGTATCTGTGGCCTTTAATTCCAGAATGACTTGAGCAATTCAGTTCCTTGCCTCTAGTGGCAGACAAGGCTCTATATTTACTACCACCAGAAGGTGGCAGTATAGGAGCATTTTGCAAACCTTCATTGCCAATCCAGGGAAACTGAATTTCCATTTATTTCCAGAGAGCCTTTTAGGATATATGAATTCACCACCCTCCCCCAGCTCACTTTTTGGGGGCAGAGCTGAGAATTTGTTTTCTTGGTCTTGATCCTTAAATTTTGCAATAAACAACAACACGGGAGAAGGCCTACAGGACACCAGCTGTTTCTCATGCATTTGTTGGAAGCCAGATGCCTCCCACACTCTCTCGGTGCTTTTAGCAAATTTTGGAGTGGGGAGAGGGCTGAATTCTCCCCCCTCCAACAGGTCCAAACTTTTTACACAAAAGGTTGTTCCCCGGGCAAGAGACCAAGGTTCTTTGCCATGTGCTTTCTCCTCCGAAAGCTTTGTTTCATTCCCCCTCATTAGTGAAATTTTCAAAACATTCTCTATTTTGTTTTCTTTGGGATGATTGCTACTTTTCTCTTGCTACATAACCAATTCTGTTGCAGAGTGAGATATCATTACCATGGGCTCCGCCTCCTGGTAAAGAATTCCATCTTTACAAGTGGGCAGAGCTTGGGGTGGGTGAGGGAAGAGGGGGCTGGCTTTACTGAGTTCTCCTTCAGGGAGTGGAAGAAGGTGACATGCTCAGGGAGTCTCACCTTCCTCTCTGCCTCCTAATTTTTTACAGGTGGGAAGAGTTTAGGGTGATGAAGGGGGTTTGGCTCTGCTACATCAAACTCCTCCCAAGGGCTGAGGGGGTCGACATCATGTGCATGGAAGTTTGCCTCCTGGAGACTGGAAAACCCTGGTTCATTCTCCACATCTCACCCATCAGTGTTAATTTGCAAATTGGAACATCTTTGGCTCTGGACAAGCTTGTTCAACTGTTTTTTCAGGTTTTGGGATAACTTCACATACAATTCTGGATCCACCCTGAGTTTACCTATTGTTTCAGCCACCAAAGCAATTTGCAACTCAATTAGCTCTCTGTTGCTGCTCGGCAACATATTTCTCTCTTTGTGCAGCTATGAGCCCAGCTTCCACCCATATGGTTACCAAACCATTTTCCTTAATAGAGATTTTTTCAATTTCTTTACTCAAAGATCTGATTTTCTCTGCAACTAACTGCGGATTGTGCCAGATTTCCTCAGCTCACATATCTCTCTTTAGGGCCAGCCAATCTTTGTAAGCTTTTAGCAGCTCTATCAGTGGAGGGAAGTCCAGGTCAATTTTTATCCTGATGTTGGAAAAGATACCAAGTTTAAAATTTTTTATATAACTTTAGTCAGGGGTTTTGTTAGCCTTTGCTCCAGGGGAAAGGAATTTCAAGTTTATTTTCAGGGGACTGTTTCATCACTCAAGGTGTGATGAGCTTAACATCTCAACAGACTGGGAGTAGCACAGAAGAGACACAAAAGATAATGGCCATTAACGACCAGCAACTCCGAACATCACCCCTGGCATGGTCAGAGACACCTGGTCCAGAAAAGACTGATAAGACAACCAAGGAATAAGGACCAAATTAGCATTGAAGTTGAAGAAATCTGTAACCAATAGGAAACCAAATACTAAGAACTGCATAACTTGGGACCAATGAACATTGAACCAATGGATTTCTATGGGTTTTGACTGTATAAAGTATGTGAAAAATCTAGTAAAAGTCATATGTGATGGAGGGATTTTCTGTGCACAACCTGGCCAAAGTGAGGATTAAATGATTTCTGTTGCACATAATAGCGAGGGAACCCCGAATAATGGAAGTTTGGGCGAGAGCAAAAACGAAGATCTGACCAGTATGGTTAATGCTACCTTCTCCGTTTATTCCAGCTAAAATGGCAGGTTATATACATCTCTACATAGTTTACATTCACAGGTGGTTTTCATTGGCACGCAGCACAGAAAAGAATGCAAACACTTATTGTTGAACAAACTCTTAAGGCAGCTACTGTGTCCACACCAACCACTGCACCTGCTAACTACTAGAAAACCCTCTGTCCCTTGTTAACACCTTAAGCTGTAGTTCTATCTGCGCCACAGACTTGGCACTGACTTTCTACCTGCGCCACAAACTCCTACAGGCCTCAACCATGAGGCTCAGTCTGGGTGATTCACTCACAGTCCAAATACAAATTATATCCATCTTCCCTAAGAAATTCTGCAACAAATCCCCCTTTTTCTTTTTTGAATCAGCCAGACTGGGGCAAAGGCGTGGCTAATTATTTTTACATGCATATTAACAAACAAGGCATAACAATAAAAACAACTGTGATAACGATAAAAAGAAGTAATAGTAAAATGAATTAAATCGTTGATCTATCTAGTAAAACTTCATGAATTGAGCTAGTTATTAAAAGGAGTGCTAACAACTACAAATTTTTCCAGATTCTGCAGCAGCTGAAAACTTTTCTAGTGAAAACTTGGTATCCTTTCTCGAGCAAGGCTCCCAAATTCACCTTGAAAGTTTTCTCAGCTGTTATAAATAAAATCAAATCATCAAGTCAAGGTGACTTGTATTTATTTTTTGATGCAGAAAACAATCTGGATTTGTTAATAAACACATTCTCTCTAGTTAAAACCAAGGTGTGGCCAGGACCCTGGCTTTAATGCTAGAGTGAAATTTCTTACTAAATTTTTAAAACAAAGTTTTTGATAATTACAAAATACTTAAACAACTAAAAAAAACATAAAGAAAAATTTTGAAATGCATCATGATGCGTTAGAAAAAACAAGTGTTAAAACACATGAAAAGTATGACTTAAAACTGTATTATCTTACACTTAACTTACTTAACTTACTTGTTACTTAAAACTTATTATTTTAATCTTAACTTACTTATTTTAACTTATTATTTTAAAACAAAACACAAAAACTTTACAAGATAGCTTACAACTGATAACAATCACAATGTAAAATTCTTGTCTTCTTTTTCATTCATAAACAAGAAACATTTCTCGGTGTTTTATCATCGCTGTGTTCTTTGAAGCCTTTTTATTTCTAAAATAAAACAACTGAACTCTATAAATTAAATTAGCTTACTTTTACAAAACTTATATTTAAAACTCACATACAATAAAACTTTAAATTTATAAAATATAAATTTACTATCACTTAAACTTCATAAATTCTTATTTTAAATTTAACTTATACGTAACAAAGCCTAAACGTAAACTAAATTATACAAAAATCACTTCTAATATTATCAAAATACTAAAACACAATTTAACTTGGATTTAAAGCGTCTTTTGCTTGTGATCAGGCACCTGTTGTTGCAAAAATTCAATGGTTTTTATATCTCTTCTTTTAAATCTACAAAACTTATAACGTTGATTAATTTATTACTATTTTACTTGAATGCAGCTCTTCCTAACTCAAGGGTTACTGGCATCTCAGGTGTCTCTCTCTCTCCTGGATGAAGAGTGAGGGCTTGAAACTTTTGTGCAGCACATGATTCCTGTGCAGCACTGTCAAAGAAAAAAGGGTGAACTCAGCAGGTAGCTAAAGGATAAATGAAAAAGGGGTGTGTGCAATAGATTAAAGGGAAACTCGGCTACTTTTTGCTAAAAGGAAAAGTTGAGGAAACTGGGCTGATAATGTAGAATTGCCATTTGTGGGCGGAGTCAGGCTCTGCAGCGCTTGTCCTGGTCCTGCTTGTGCTGCCTCTGGGCCACTCGGGACTGTCTGCGCCGCCTTTGCTTGCCTCGGCTCTGCTTGCACCGGTTCCGCGTCACGCAGGACAGTGTGCCGTGTCGACTTGCCTCCAGGGGCTGCCCCGTTTTGCTCTCTGTTGGGGTTTGCCCGGCTCGGGTTGATTCCGCGCCTTGGGCTGCATGTTGCGTGTCTGCGCCTGCGCCTGTCACAAGGGCTTCTGGGGTTTGTAGTCTTCAGCTTTGCCAAGCATTTTTCTAGGGTACAATTGGCTCTTTTTACAATAACTTGACTTGCAGAAGAGTGAAGGACTCCGGTGGTATGTTTCACCCCCCACTTCTGCACAAACTTAACAACTTGCTGACTGACATAAACTGGACCATTGTCGGCTCCAATTTCCACAGGTACATCCACAACTTGCAAAACTGCTGCTGAATCAAATCTTCAGTGGGATTGGTTCTCCCACTTTTTCTTTTGCTACTGATTTTTTGGGGGATAATAAAAATTGAAGTGTTCCATGGACTCACAGAGGATCAAATGTGTTCAGCATCAAGCTGTTTTTGAATTAGTTGTTTTGCAATCTGCAGCTTGTTCTCGGCCATGGGCCACTGCTCGACCCATACAGGGATATCCGTTAACTAGGTCATTTTCGGAATGGGCGGCTGCTCTGCAGTGGCCATCAAGAAAAATGCTGGTCTGTGGTTAAAACCAGCCAAGCTGGGACAGCACATCTTTGCCTATCAGTCCTGGAAGTTTCACAGACAGAGTCATGACGTACGGTGTAGTTACAATAACTTGATTGTTTTCAAAGATGATGCTGATGGGATCTGTGCTTATAGAAGGAATTGCCATTCCGCTTATTCCTATAATGTGGTTGCTCGAAGCTTGCAAAGGCCAATCAGATGGCCAATATGATAGATTGACAAATGAGACAGTGGATCCCGTGTCAATCAGCGGCTTCAGTGGAATGCAGTGGGAGCCGTGCTGTAACTGTACTTTTCCCCAAAACTGAGGATTTGTGGATGTTTGTTTGTCCAACTGATCTTGGCATTGTAACAGTTCAGTAAGTTTTGTTGTTACTTGTTGGAACTCATCTGCACACTGTGCCGGTGTTTCTGCTGTTGTAGCTGCTGGGCCCAGCGGAGCTGACTTTCCCCGCTCCGGCGGGGCTCGCTCCCCCTGCGCTGGAGAGGGGGGAGGGTGCACCGCTTTGCTCCGCTCCACCTCTCTCTCGTCTCTGCCTTGCACTCTGCCCCCGTGCCTCGTCACTTGGGCCAGCCCTGCTCCGCCCTCAGCTCCGCCTGACTCCACGTCATTCACCACGCCCCCAGAGTGGGGCGGCTGAGCCACTTCCTGTTTGCTCTCAGTCGGTCTCGGCAGCGGCGGGAGCACTTCCTCTGCCCGAGTCACATGAGCAAGGACATCCGGTGCAGTCGGGCTGGCCGCCGCCATTGCTTGTGTGGCTGCGGCAGCCTTTTTCGCGGCAGAGACAGTTCGCAAGGTATTTAAAATTGTTTCCCAAACCGCCCTCAGTTCCAGTGCGAGTTTTTTGTCTCTGCCGCCTGAGATCGCAGCGTCTGACATTAAATTCCCGATCTCGCTCCATTCTATGGCGCTGAACACCAGAGACGGCTTATTTAATTTCTTTCTGGCCCACAGGGCCAACTGCTCTAAGTCATTTTCTTTCAGTTTTTCACCTCTCTTAGAGAGGAGATTAAACAAAAGCCACGTGGCCGCTGTTAACTCTGTATCCATCACTCAGCCTTTTGTTCCCCACAGCGGCTTACCTTCCCCCACGGCGTGGCGCTGTTGCTCTTTACTTGAGACAGGCAGCCGCTGCCTCAGACCAAACTTCCTAGCTCCGTAGAATTCGGCCCCGGGTCAGCCAGCGACAAAGGGACCAAAACGGAGTCTTTCACCACATCGAAGTGAACATCAAACCCGCGTTTAAGCACAAATTAAATCTGTATTTAAACGTAAGAAGGCATGCCATCAATCCCGTATTTAAACGATCTGCATCGAAGCGCAGGGTCCCTGGCCAGTCAGGCGCCAAAAATAGCGAGGAAACCCCAAATAATGGGAAGTTTGGGTGAGAGCAAAAACGAAGATCCGACCAGTATGGTTAATGCTACCTTCTCTGTTTATTCCAGCTAAAATGGCAGGTTATATACATCTCTACATAGTTTACATTCACAGGTGGTTTTTCATTGGCATGCAGCACAGAAAAGAATGCAAACACTTATTGTTGAACAAACTCTTAAGGCAGCTACTGTGTCCACACCAACCACTGCACCTGCTAACTACTAGAAAACCCTCTGTCCCTTGTTAACACCTTAAGCTGTAGTTCTATCTGCGCCACAGACTTGGCACTGACTTTCTACCTGCGCCACAAACTCCTACAGGCCTCAACCATGAGGCTCAGTCTGGGTGATTCACTCACAGTCCAAATACAAATTATATCCATCTTCCCTAAGAAATTCTGCAACAGCACATCCTGGCCAGAATAAAGTAATGCACTGATTCTCTAACACTAAAAATATCATTGGAGAGTTTTTGTTTTTCCTGCAGTTTTGATCACACTGATTTCCATGACCTTTCTGATGGAAAAGATTGTTTTCGACCAAAATTCAGTTTCTCCTTTATTCTGCCACTAGCAGTTTTCTCTGTATAAAACACCTCCTTGTCACCTCAAGAGTACCCTGCTTGCTGCACCAATAAAATGCAAGGCCCTAAAACCCACTCAATGAGACACTTAAAAGTCTTTTTTTTTATGTACCCTGAGTTAGACACAGCAGGAATACCAACAAGATATTCTCAAGTGGTCAAAACAACACTTTACCAAGAACTTCAGAAAATCAGAGAACTTTGACAGAAGTTTAAAGCAACATCCCATGAATATAAAACATTTCACAAAGCATTAATTTAGCCCATTCAACTTAGCAAACTCCAAACCCATCCAATTTTGAGTTACTTAAAACTGCGAGAAGAGGGAATTAGAACAAGAAGAAGAAAGAGAAAGAAAATATATAGAAAAGAACAAATTTAGCTACCAGTCCTGGTTCCAGCAGTGTCTCAGCTGATAGAAATTCAAAGAGGAGGTAGGATCAAGACATGTGCTTGCTTCATGTCCTTGCTTAACTATCTGCATTGAGTCTGGCTGAGCTGGAGTTCATTATCTCGTAGCACCCTTACAGTGCTGTGCTTTGCATTGCTATCTAGAAAGGTGTTGATAACACACCAGTGTTTTGGCTACTGCTGAGCAGCATTTGCACAGCATCAGCACTGTCTCTGTGATATTCCTTCCCCCCCCATCAAGGATCTGGGAGTGGGTGATCCTGGGAGGGGACACAACCAGGCCAGCTGACCCAAATTAACCAAAGGGATGTTCCATACCATATGATTTCAGCTTAGATATGAAAGCTAAGCGAGGGAGGAAGACCGGGGGCATTTGTTATTTTACAATGTTTTCCTTCTTGGAGCAACTACTATGCGTGGTGAAGCCCTGCTTCCCAGGAAGTGTCTGAACATCACTTGCCAATGGTAAGTAGAGATTAATTTCTTTTTTCCCTTTTGCTTATGCCAGTGCAAACATTCTTTTTTTGTTTTTTTTTTTCTTTAGTAAAGTGCCTTATCTCAACCTGTCACCAAATGGTATGAAAGAAACTTATCCAACACAAACAAAATCCATCCCTTTTATATACTTTTTCTGCTAAATCATCATTACATAATTTATTTTACATACTATGCATACTGTGCCTGCTCTTAAATTTACCCTTTATGTTGATTGGTTTCAATAGTTAATATAACTTCATCAATATTCTTCTCCTGAAACAATCATTGGCTATTTCTACTGAGGTCTACTGATTGGAATCCTTGATATTAAAATCAAGATGGGAAGGATAGTGGGTTTCCAAGCAGCATAACAGGTGAGCACGACCATCTCCATAGTTTCTTGACCAAAACATAAAAGCCCAGTGTCGCCCTGATGCAAAAGCCTTTTGATTGTTTACACTCTTGAACTGGAGTTTCTCACGCAGCTTCACAAAAACAATGTATGTTTTTAGAATTTATCTATTGTTTACATTTTTCTGCTCTGGGAGGAGAAATGTGATGGACGGTGATGTTCACCATCCAGGTCGAAGAGGTGGCAACCTGTGTAGCCAATCTCTTGACCTTTCTACAAATGTATATAAGTAATGGAGTCAGATAATAAAAAGGAGAAGAAGCTTTCCCTTGACCTGCTGCATCTGTCTCGTTCCTCGGGTCGTCCTGAACCTGCCACAAGTGGTGACTCCAAAAGTGTGTCAACTGGTGACCCCGGGTGTGTCATCGGACGACCCTGTCTGTGTGTTCATCGGACAACCCTGCATGGGAAATACACTTTGCTGTGTGTCTGTGGTAATAAGTGGTAAGAGAGATGACCTCTACCCCTGCCTCAGATGAGGGTAATCACCTGCTGCAGCTCTTTACTGCTGATTGCAGTGTGGATTTTTTAAGATTGTTAGGGACCTGGAAAAAGCTGGAAGGGGTCCTGTGCAGTTTGCAGCCCCCCAGTTCTGAGGTCTCAGGGGATGGCTCGAGCCTGAATTTGTCTCCCGGGCAAAGTGCCAAGGGAGATGGTGGAGGCGTTTCCCCTGTTCCCGCTCCGCGAAAGCAGCGCTGGAGTGCGGAGGCTTTAGCCCCCCACGTGCTGTCGGCAGGACCACCGATTCCCTCCCCAGGCAAACGCAGCAGCGAGGAAGGCACGCCCCCTCCCAGCATAGCTGCTGGGGTGGGCGTGTGGTCCCCAGAGAGGACCCCACCTCAACCTGCACCACGCAGGCATTTGGGTGTGGGAAATCTCGGGACTCGCAGAGGCCCTGAGGGGCCGGCGCCACCGGCCCCCTGTGGCCCCCGCACCGTGCCGGAGGAGGCGGCGGCGGCGGGTGGTCGCTTCCCCCATTTTCCCCCCCGGTGCTTTCTCGGCACTGGAAGCGCCAGCAGCGCACTTGGACTGGGAAAGAAGCATGATCATGGTGGATTGCCCCCACTGTGGCGCCTCCACAAGATATTCCATGGAGGAGAACGGCGCAGATTTGCGCCAGTCTTGGGTGCCGGGCAGACCGGCCCCAGCCCCACGCGGCGGGAACGCACGGACCCTGTGCGGCTGGGGCACGGCGCCGGGGAGCGAGAGGCCGCCCCCGCAGTGGGCGGGGGGGCTGGAGCAGCTCCCCTTGAATCCCCTGTGTCCTTGACGACGGCGCTTGGCAGAGCCGCCGCATTGCGGGACATGCCCCTCCCAGCCCTGCGTGCTTCCCCCACTCCCCACGCAAAGAGCCGGGGCGGCGCTGCATGCTCGGCCGCTGCCGTCACCCGAGCAAAGGCGGCTGCCCGCTCTGCAGTGTTCATTTTTAAGGGAGGGGACGGCACAGCTGTTGATAGGCCAGTGTTTGTCCGCGGCAAAGGGTCCCGGATCGACGGGTTCCCTTCGGCTGGCCACAGGATGCTCACTCCGTGTCCGAAAATGGTCCGGCCACGGGACCGCACACGGTTTTGGGACGTCCGAGCCAAGGCTGATGCAGTGGGTGGCCGTGGCTCGGCACGGCGCCCCCTGAAGGGCAGGGATGAATTTCCTAGCTCTGCAGTTGTTGCAAGACACGCTCTCGCCCCTGTCCCTGTGAAGTTAAAGGGACAGGATTCGGAGGACGAGGATGCTTCATCGGGTGATCTTTTACTCTTGCAAATGGCTGAGGCCTGTGCACAAATGGGCACCACAGGTTCTAAGATGGTGGCTGTGGCTACTACCCTGAAGCCAACATGGAAGGGGCAGCAGAGAGGGAAACAGGCAAATGCTCAGGCCAGCAAGAAAAAAGGGAAGAAAGTCCGAAAGGGGGCCACTCCTCTGTTTCTCTGTGGACGGTGTGGAAGGCCAAATCACATAGCCAATGTTTGTAAGGCAACGATTCATGTGAATGGTCAGCCTCTATCGGGCTCGAGAAATGGGCAGTGAAGCCCGAAGGGGAAGCGTGCTCAGACACGAGTGTCTTCCCAATCCCCAGAGCCAATGGAGGTCTGCTGGGCAAATTCAGTTCCCACTCCCACCCGCCCCTGTCACTGTCCCTGAAGGGGATCAGAATTGCTCAATTTGTGTTTTTTGAGTCTTCTGTTTACAGGACAAAGAGCCAGTGGCGAGAAGGCAGCTGCTCTGAAGTTACTGGGAAAAGACAAGGGAACCCCGAAAATAATGAGAAGTCTGGGCGAGAGCAAAACGCAGATACGACCAATGTGGTTAATGCTACGTTCTC